>PVJX010007433.1:0-71092 GCA_004027295.1 Dolichotis patagonum | reverse complement strand
ACTTTCAGGGTGTCATCAGAGATGACTTGACTTTAGTTGACTCTTAGTCTTGGGGCTCTGGTGGCATCTGGCTTTGACTGAGTTCAGAGCTCTTAATGCAGCATTTTGGGGGCATGAACTTCTGAAGGAGGACTCAGCAAGGTTTGCTTCCATGGTAGATGATAGATGCGCAGGGCCATGGTGGGGAGCTCTGAGCAGAGCAAATACCAGCTTTTGGTCAAATTCCCCCTACATCATATCTTGCATTTCTGAGCTATCATCTGTTTTGGTTGTGCACACTAAGTCTCTCCATGAAAGTCTTTTTTTTGAGGGGGGGATGCAAGTTGTAGTACTACTGTGTTCCTTTAGCTAAGATTTTTTATCCACTGAATCCTTGCTTTGTAGCCTATAGTCAGTTCTAAAGTTTTGTTGACTGATCCATTATGAAGGGTAAATCAAAGCCCCCAAATAAATCTAAAAAATTGGAAAACTAGGATTATTTCAACAATTTAGAGAACTGTCTACAAGTTGAAAATAAATAGCTACAGAAATATTTTACTTATTCATGTCTGGAAGCCTGAACTACTATAGTCTTTCACTGAGTAGAGTTTTGCCTTCATTTTACTTTTTTTTGGGGGGGCATACTTGCAGTGCCAAATACAAAATATTTCACCATAAATGGACTTAAATATTGGTTCGGTAGCTTAAAATAGATGGTTGATGAAAAAACAAGCTATTTGGAATATTGTTAAGACCTAGGATCAATGCAAAGAAGAAACTTCCTTGCACAACTGTGTACACACACAGAGTGTACACATGTATTATGGCCCTGATTGCATGGAACAATACTTGTTTATCATTTTAGTATAATTTTGGTGGCACATCTATTTACACAAATATATTGGATAGAAAATATGAGATCATCTTCACATTCAATTTTTTTCATATCCTTCATTAAAAACTTTTTTATTGTACTCAAATAATCTTTTTAAATTTTTCTTGGTACTGGGAATCAAACTCATGACCTCATGCTGGCACCATGCCGCTGAGCTGTATCCCCAGCCCTGTGCTCTAATAATCTTGACTACCTCTTGTATTCTGCATTTTATTAGCACATGTTGAATGACCAGCAGGGAATAAAAACACTTCCAAGAAGCCTTTGGAAAGCAACTCTGTTTTATAGTATAAGCAAAGATCATTCTATAAGGCAGGCAATCAAGGGATGTATCTAAAACAATTTTAACCAAAATTAGTACAAATTAAAATATTTTGGTGTGTCAGTTATCAGAAAAAAAGAACTCATCTTCATATATATTCAGATAAAGTATCACTATAATGTGTAACACTTACACTAATCTATTGTATATGCTAAACATTAAGGACAGATACATAGGAATAAGTGTTCATGTCTGAGAACATTGTAACACATAGCAAAGCCTTAATTAACCACACTTCATCTTCTAAAACCCTAATTAACTGGGTTTTTTTCTCTTCTATACTTGCCAAGGAAAGAGGCATGCCATGAGAAAGTAAATCAGTTCCATAAATTTAGTTTAAAAAGAGGAGGGAAAGCAACAGTCCCTTTTATTTCTCCAGGTGTCTCAGATTGCAGTTTTCTAGTCTGTCCAGTTTTCTCTGCTTTCTCTTGCTCTTTTTGCAGTGAGAGACAATGAAGTTTGGTGCAGAAATGAGTGGTAGATCATTGCTGAGCCTGTGGCTTCCCACACTACTAAGGAAGTATGCAGCTCCCTTTGCTAGACCGTCCACAGAAAAGACAAGTAGACTTAGTCATTAATTGAAAGGTTTTCAGTGTCACGCAACTGAATCGGTTAATTCTGAATACAGTAGAAAATGCAGTTTACCAGAGACCCTTCTTCCTAAATACCAACACTGGCTTCCAGCCTCCCTAAGTATTTTGACCCCAGGTGATTTGCTGCCCTTGGAGATGAAGGATGAACAGATAAAAGCTGTGTGGTTGGTAGTGCTCAAGCTTTCTTACTCCAGTCAGAGGAATCCAAAGGTGAATGAGAGTATTGTTTGCATTAAAATATTTGGCCCCTCTTGATGAAGAGTTGAACAGAAAAAAGACACAGGACTTCCTTGTGGACTGTTTTTACCTATACAAATGTAGGAAACTGTACCAAAGTAGTATTTTAACTTTAGAAAAATAAAGCTTATCTAGAGCATCACTGTGTGATTGAGCTATGTGCACTTTTTCCTCTCCTCATTTGGATGCTACATGCTTCTGTACCTCCTCTCGGCTGCTCTGAATCTTATCCTTCCTTCAAGGTCAAGCAGTGTTCTGAGCCCTCATCTTCAGCCTTCCTAGGCTGTGTTCAAAGCAACATTGTCATTGCTTTCAACATCTTTTATTTATAACTGGAACCGTGGCTGTGGGTTTTTGTTATCTTGACAGTTTTACAAATGGCACAGGGCCTCCTTTCTCTAAAATGGTGAAAATGGGACCCTACCCAGAGGCAGCCACCAATGCTGAGCACTTCTGCCAGCCTCCTCTGGCCTAATGAGCCCTCGATTATTGTTTGGCATTATTAAATGTCAACAGTAGGATGGCTCCCCTCTGGGAACTCGATGAAAATGGCAAGAAATATAAGATGAGAACTGTGGGACCACACAAAATAGTTATTATTTATTGGCAGAGGGGAGAAAGAGCTACGAAACATCATTTCTGTGTTCCTCTTTATCAACAACTGTCAACTTCTCCTTTCTCCTCCTTGAGGGCAGAAGTTTCATCTGGTTCCATGTAGCACATTAAAGTGACAAGTTTTATTTCAATAATGATATTAATAATCGAGTTAGAAAACACTTATTTGCCAATCGTTTAAAAGGAAATTTAAGCTGCAAATGATTTCCTGCTCACACTTCTGTGTAATGATTTTCTCTGACTCTGAGACTGAAGCTTGTGAATCTAGCTCTCTGGAGTTTTTTCCTTGGGGAACTGAAAGAAAACTTGGATGTGTTGAACACTTCCTATGCTTGAGGTCCAGAGTTAAGTGCTTTCATTCCTTGTCTGCTAGGGTTTTAATGTGTCCTGACCAAAACTCAGGTTTTGCCAGTGAGCTTAATAGTATTAAGATGTGGAGCTGATAGGAGGTGATTAGGCCACAAGCACTCCCTTCTTATGACAAGGATTAGATGCCCTGATAAAAGAGCTTCACAAAAGAAATTTTTTAGTTTTTGGCCCTTCTGCCTTTTGCCAGGTGAGGACAAAGTGTTCTGATCATCAGGTGGATTCAGAGTTCAAGGTATCATTTTAGGAGTACAGAGCAACCCTCAGCACACACTGAGCCTCCTGACACCTCTATCCTGGACTTGCCAGTCCACAGACGTGAAATTAATTATTAATTATTCATTCATTCATTCATTCATTCATGCTGAGGATTATCTGTAGGGACCTTTTTATGCTAGGCAAACATTAAGCTACACTCTTAACCCTCTATTCTTTTTAAATTGTCCATCCTCTGGTACTGTGTTATAGCAGCACAAAATGTAGAGATGACATTGCTTGGTTTTTACAACTGCTTTATTAGGTAGGTATCATTGTTCATATTTCTTAAATGATGGACTGGAGTAACAGGAGGCAAAAAAAACTTACCCAGCATCTTATGTAAAGAACAGAGCTGGAATTTGACTCCAGAGCAATTGCCCCCAAATTCTCTGCTCTGTACAGTCAATAGGGCATTGTGGTGGGTAGGGAGTGAGGGTAAAGGTCAGTAAATATCCCTTTCTGTGTCTTTGTACTATATGAGGATCTTTCATCTGATATCAGAAAGCAGAGGGTCCTTGACATCTCCCTACAGGTGGAGAGATAATGCAAGTACATGGCTGTTCTGCTGACTTTCCTGTTAGGATGTGGAGATTTGAGAGAAGAAGCAAGAGTGCCTAAGGACTCTAAGGACCTCAGTGTCCAACCAGACTCTGCCAATGGCTTTCTCTAAAATCTTGTTTCTGCCTCTGTGAGACAGAGATGCCAGCATGTATGTGTATGTACCATTACAGTGAGATTCATTTCTCTACCTATGACTAATACATTCTTTCATTCAAGGACTTAGTTATCAGTGATAACTAACTATAGCACACCTACGTGTGTATGTCTTTTAAATGAAGTAATTTGACTATTTTGTCACCTAATGTTAGAAACAAAGAAGGGAAAAAGAACGAAAGAAAAAAGTAAGTCAGAAAGAGAAAAAACAGAAAGGAAATAAAAAAGAATATTGAAGAAAATTAACATTGTTGATTTGTTAGGAATTACTTGCATATTCCTTTATTTCAGATGGCAAACTATAGGCCACAAAGCCTAAAATATTGATTTGATTCTTTATAGAAGAAGTTTGCTGTCCCCAATTATACCATCAAGGCATTACAATGATACCCTCTGGAAGATACCACACACATTACACAGATATAGAAACTGAGATGTTTTTATCAGTACGAGTGTGAAAGACATGATTTGATCCCAGGTCTGATTGGTCTAAAGTGTTTGTTTTGTTTATTGCACTGCACTGCAATTCCTCAGAGTGCAATTCCATATGTGCAGAGAGCAGGCAAACTCACAAGCCCATGAGGGAGACAACAGCCGTGTTCCTAGGTGCCAGGGCTTTCTGATAGACAGGTGGACTATTTTCCTATAGAATTTTGGTATTTAGACTACTTCTGTGCTACCCTATGCCCATGGCAGATACTGATAATTGTTTGACACATTATTTTTTGCTGAGTCAAGGTATAATCAGAGAATTTCTTTTAAACACAACTCTTCAGGAATAATATATGAAATACAAGCATTAGAAGACATTGAGGTTGAGAGAGAAGAAATGATAAGAAAACAAAAGAAAACTTGGACTTTTATTTTATAAGCAAAAATGTGATGGGGGAAATCCCTTTTGTCTGCAGAGTTAGGAGCTACACAGGTGGGACCACTGACCAGGAAATCACAATATGCAACTTCCAACTCTGCTACTTATTGTATATGATTCTGAATGCTGCTAATTTATTCATTTTTATTTTCTCATATAGTAAAATAGTAAAATAAGAGAACCTACTTCATAGGATTATTGTGAAAATTAAATGAGTTAATTTACATACAGCATATGGGGCAATACATGACACAGGATAAATGTAATATAAATGTTAGAAAAATATACAACAATATCTTGGTTATGAACATTTTTGTTCTCAAACAATTTGGTTTCTAAACAAAATCATTTGAAAAAGTTTATTTCTCTTTATAGTCTCTACATCTAGTTGCAAACATCTTCCACCCACAAACACAAAAGTGGCATCTTCCCCCAAACCATAAAAGAAATTAACTCGATGGACTGAAGTACCACATTTATCAGAGAGTTCCTTTAGAAACGGCTTGCTGTTCAAAAGTGCTTTTTAGGTCCTTCTCTTCTGGAACCAAGAATTGGACAAGACAAACCAAAAATGATGCCAAAAGTTTATTGGAAAAGTATAGGGAGAATGGACAGGGGAGAAAGTAGCTCTGCAGAGTGAACTTGGGCTGAGCAAAGAGAAAAATAAGGTAAAAGAAAAAGTACATACTGCTTCTGAGAAACAGTGGAAAGTCATGCTAGCAGCTCACTGTGGCATCCGATCTTCTGTGCCACCCACTTGTCATGGGAGCTCATGGGAAGTTCTCAGTGGTCTGAGAATTATTTGACACTATCCTGGGATTCTGAAATTGACAGGTTCCACTCATTTCCCCAGCCAGCTTTGCCACACCCTATCACCTATATCATTTCCCCCTGAAAGACATAAATCCTATAAATCAGTTTTTTGAAGAGTGGTGCTTCAGTTTATTAAAGAATGAAGATCTCTACCTTCCAAAGAGACTATAGATCCTTCCTACTAGAGATTATGTGCTCTCCAACTTTCTAGGGGTGTTGTGGCATGTGGCTGGGTTGAAGGAAGTAAAACCTGTCAGAAAATAATAAGATAAGAGCTAGTGAGCCTTGAGCTGCCTGTTTGATGGGAGAAAGAAATTTTATTATTTCTCCTCATATTTCAGATATGAGGAGGTAGTTGGACTTTCATTCTTCCTATAGAGAAGAGTGTATGTTAGAGAGATATGTCAGGTAAAATATCAAGTGTTAGAGCCATGACCTTAGGAAGGACTTGTTTACTTATCTATAGCACTATTGAAACTTTTTGAAAAGAAATTTTAAATCTCCCAGAGGTTCCCAGGAATTGTCTTTTCTTTTGGGGTGATTTGATTTTTTTAGTCAGTTCAGGTGGGGCTAGATTTAATGTAGAAAGATGAATCCACTTATGTAACTTAACTACTTTATTGAAGTGGATGTTGCCAGGACCACTGGAAAGGGGCTTTTCCATTTTGGGTTTAACTTTTACAAGCAGTTGGTCTCCAGGGGGACACTATGTGGTCCCCCTGGACCAGAAGCTGGCAAAACTGTGTTTTCATGCATTTGTATACCTTGTTGCACTTGGTCTAGATTGATGAGATATTGTAAAAGTCTTGCATTCTCTGGGACAAGTATCGTGTCAGAGGATAGAAATGGTCTTCTGTATAACAGCTCAAATGAGCTCAAACTTAGCCCAGTTTGGGGAATGTTATGAACCCTCATGAACATTGTTGGTAGCAATTGGAGCCAGGAGTCTGACATCTCTTAAGAAAGTTTTTCCAGAGCTTATTTTAGGGTCTGGTTGACTCTACTTTTCTGACATTAAGGTGGTACCTTATCCCTAAAATTTTCCATTGCCTGAATTATTTTGGAAGAAAAATGTCTATTGTCACTTTGGAAAGACTGGGGTTTTCCAAATCTGGGGATGATTTCTATAAAATGGAACCTTGACTACCTCAGTAGCCTTTTCTGACTGGGTAGGAGAGGCTTCAATCCATCCTATAAAGGTGTCAATTAAGAACAGCATATGTTAACTTCTTTATATGGTGATATATAAGTAAAGTCTAATTGCCTTTCCTCTCCAGGTTATGTCCCTCTCTTCTGCACAGGTTTAATAAAGGAGGTGATTTGAACTTGCCAAGTTAGTTATAGGCACAAATTGGGGAACCTTTGTAGACTTGTTCAGTGGTTGTCACTAGTCATAGTCCTGTGAAAATTGGAGTGACCATTTCCAATGTAGCAGCTCTTCCCACATGGACAGGGCTGTTCTTTTCCCTTCCCTATCAGTCTTTTGATTTCCCAAGGAGATTTCAGACATGTGTTTGTGGTATCCTTTACAGAGTATGACTGAGACCTACCTGGAAAGATAGAGTGTCTCTAGGAGTTGTAGAATTTCCTGTCTGTGTTTGATACTTGATTGTATATTTATCAGCAAAACTCTTTGCTTCCAGATTGCTGCATGAGCATGTAGTACCACAAAGCTGTATCTAGAATCTATGTAGATGTTTAACCTTCTTTTTTAAAAATTTTATTCAGAAAGTAAAAGAAACAACCAAAAAAACCAGAAATAAGGGTAGTGACAATACAGAATTCCAAAGGAAAAAAAGAAAAGAACAACAACAAAAAAAACACTAAGAAATCACTAGTAGATAAGTTACATACTGTCATCTTGGAAATAGTTGTTCAAGCATACAAAATTAAAAGCATACAAAATTAAAAAACAAAATTAAAGCATACAAAGTAGACATTCAAACACTGAGACTATTAACAGTTCTGCTCAACAATCTAACAAAAACAGTAGTATGGACATTTATCTTCCACACTTAAACATATATGAAGTTATATACTTCAGAGCACTTTCTTTTGCTCTCTCTTTTACAGTAGCAGTTATGCATTTTGGGTTTTATTACTCCTACAGTTCTTATTACATTTTTTATTTTAAAGAGAATAAAACAAAAGAGGGCAGAACAAAGCAGATCAGAATAGAACAACATAAGCAACACAACACTTTACAACAAGACAACTGGACATTAACAGTAGCTGTCAAAATGTCTCTTTCTCCGCTATAGTTGGGCATAGTTTCAGATACAATAATATCAAACATAACACAATAGTATAAAACTGTTCAAGAGAATGGAAGAATTACAGGATATTCTGAACTGAATAACTATGATCAATGGCTACCATAATGTCTCATTTTGAATAAAAAGATTTGTTTATACTATCACATATATTAAAAGCCCAGTAAGACACAACATGATAGAACAGATGGTAATAGCAGAGTAGAAGCATGGTAGGACTTCTACAGAAGATGATTTTAAATCAGCAATGGCTGCCATAATGTGTTATTTTCTTCAAAACCCCTGTTCATACCATCACACATAATAAAGTCAAACAAAACAGATTAAAACCATTCCAACTGATGAATGAAAATATTGAAAGGCTTCAAAGCAATGAAATGGGGAATCATGGTTACTATAAAATCTTATATACTCTTATCAACTCTCATACTACGGAGACTATATGGTATTTACACATGTGTGTTTGGTTTATTTCGCTTATGAGTATGGTCTCAAGTCATGTCCATTTATTTATAAACATCTCAATGTGATCATTCTTTATAGCTGAGTAGTACTTGATTGTATAAACATACCACAACTTTTTAATCCATTCCACAGTTGATGGGCACTTAGGTTGTTTCCAAGATCTGGCTATTACAAATTGTGCTGCTATAAACATGGGTGCACATATATGACTGTGGTATGATGTTTTCAGTTCTTCTGGGAATATACCTAGAAGCGGAATAGCTGGGTCAAATGGGACTTCCAAACCCAGGTTTTTGAGGAATCTGCAGACTGACCTCCACAGTGGCTGCACCAGTCTACACTCCCACCAACAGTGCAGAAGAGTTCCTTTTTCCCCACAGCCTCTCCAGCACTTGCTGTTGATAGTTTTTTCTATCCTGGCCATTCTTTCTGGGGTGAGATGGAATCTCAGTGTAGTTTTAATTTGCATTTCTCTGATGACTAATGATGATGAACATTTTTTCATGTATTTATTTGCCATTCGTAATTCTTCATCTGAGAACTGTGTATTCATTTCAGATGCCCATTTTTGGATTGGGTCTTTGAATTTCCCGGGTCTGATTTTTAAAAATTCTTTATAATTTGTAGACAGAAGTCCTTTGTCTGAGGGACAATCCATTAAGATTTTTTCCCAATTTGTGGGTTTTCTTTTCACTCTGCTGGAAATCTCTTTTGACATGCAGAAACTCTTTAATAAGATATGGTCCCAGTTATTGATTCTGGGAAGTTTTCCCATGCAGTTTGATTCTTGTTCATGAATTCTCTACCTACCCCTATATCTTTGAGGTTTTTACCGACTTTGTCTTCCAACAGATTTAGTGTTTCTGTTTTAATATTGAGATCTTTGATCCATTTACATTTTGTTTAGTATATGGTGATAGGCATGGGTCTAGTTTTAGTCTTCTACATACAGATAGCCAATTTTTCCAGCACCATTTGTTGAAGAGACTTTCATTCTTCAAGCATGTTTGGCCCCTTTATCAAAGATAAGGTGGTTGAGTGGGTTTGTGGTTGTGGTTGTATCTTCCAATGTATTCCATTGATCTTCAGGTCTGTTTTTATTCCAATACCATGTTGATTTTATTACTGTAGCTTTGTAGTATAATTTCAGATCAGGGATTGTGATGCCTCCTGCCTTGCCTTTGTTGCTTAGAATTGCCTTCTCTATTCTAGGTCTTTTCTGGTTCCAGATGAATTTTAGGAGTGATTTCTCTAGATCTATGAGATATGATAGTGGTATTTTGATTGGGAATGCATTGAATCTGTATAGTAACTTTGGGAGAATGGCCATTTTCACAATGTTTGTTCTTCCTATCCATGAACAGGGGATGTCTTTCCATTTTCTGAGCTCTTCTTCGATTTCCTTTTTCAGGGTATTATAATTTTCCTTGTGTAGCTCTTTTAAATCTATCATGAGATTAATTCCTAAGTATTCATTTTTTTGGATGCTAGTGTGAAGTGTGTGGCTTCTCTTACTTCTCTCTCAATATTTTTTTGTTAGTGTATAGGAATGCTATTGATTTTTGAGTATTGACTTTGTATCCAGCTACATTGCTGAATTTATTTCTTATATCTAGGAGTTTTTCAATGGAGTTTTGGGGTTCTTCTATGTAAAGTATCATGTCATCTGCAAATAATGATAATTTAACTTCCTCTTTTCCTATCTTTACTCCTTTTATTTCTCTCTCTTGTCTAATTGCTCTGGCTAGTATTTCTAGTACTATGTTGAATAGGAGCAGTGATAGGGGACATCCTTGTCTTGTACCTGATTTTAAGGCAAAGGCTTTCAGTTTTTGGCTATTTAATATGATGCTCGCTGTAGGTTTGTCATAGATGGCCTTTATCATATTGAGGTAAAGACCATCTATTCCCATTCTCTGTAAGGTTCTTATCATGAATGAGTGTTGGACCATATCAAAAGCTTTTTCTGCATCTACAGAGATGATCATGTGGTTCTTGCTTTTGGCTCTATTGATATGATGGATTACATTTATTGATTTATGTATGTTGAACCATCCCTGCATTCCTGGCATGAATCCCACTTGGTTGGGGTGAATAATCTTGATGATTTGCTGTATCCTGTTTGCTAATATTTTATTGAGAATTTTTGCATCTATGTTCATTAGGGAGATTGGCCTATAGTTCTCTCTTTTAGTTGGGTCTTTCTCTGGTTTTGGTACTTGAGAAATATTTGCTTCTAGGAGTGACTTAGGAAGAGTTGCTTCCCTTTCAATTTAATTGAAGAGTTTGAGGAGTGTCGGTATTAAGTCTTCTTTGTATTTCTTGTAGAATTCGGCAGTGAATCCATCTGGGCCTGGGCTCTTCTTTGTTGGCAAGGGCTTAATTACATTTTCAATTTCAGTAATAGAAATTGGGTTATTCAGCAGTTTTACATCTTCATGATCCAGCTTTGGCAGTTCATATGTATCTAGACATCTGTCTATTTCTTCAGTGTTATCGAACCTATGAGAGTAGAGGTTTTCTAAACAGGTGTTGATGATCTTATGTATTTCCACTGAGTCTGTACCATTTTCACCTTTTTCATTCCTTATTGCATGAATTTTAGTTTTGTCTTTCCTTTCTTTAAGAAGGTTGGCCATGTGCTTATCAATTTTATTTATTCTTTCAAAGAACCAACTCTTTGATTCATTGATCTTTTGTACTCTTTTCTTAGTCTCTATTGCATTAATTTCTGCTCTAATTCTTATAATTTCTCCCCTTCTTTTGGCTTTGGGCTTGGCTTGCTCTTTTTTCTCTCGATGTTTGAGTTGCAGCATCACTTTGCTTATTTGTGTTCATTCTGTCTTCCTGATGTGGGAACTCAGTGTAATAAATTTTCCTCTGAGGACTGCTTTCATTGCATCCCACAACATCCAGTAAGTTGTGTTTGTATTTTCATTTGCTTGTAGATATTGTTTAATTTCTTCTTTAATTTCCTCCATGACCCAATGATTGCTTAAGAGTGTATGTATTACTCAGTTTTCATGCATTTATGTGGTTTTTGCAGTTGGTTTTATCATTAATTTCTAATTTAATGGCACTATGATCCAATAGCATGCATGGGATAATTTCAATTCTTTTGCATTTACTTAAATATGTTCTGTGGAGCCGTATATGGTTTATTTTAGAGAATGTCCCATGTACTGCTGAGAAGAATGTATATTCTGATATTGTTGGATGGAAAACTCTATATACGTCTATCAAGTCCATTTGTTCACAGGTGTGATTCAGTTTTGCTATTTCTTTGCTGATTTTCTGTCTAGTTGACCTGTCCCTCTGTGTCAATAGCATGTTAAAATCTCATGTTATAATTGTGTTATTGCTTATTTGACTTTTTATTTCTATTAATATTTGCTTTGTATAGCTGGGTGCTCTGGAGTTTGGTGCATATATATTTATGATTATTTTCTTTCCTCTTGAAGTTTTCCCCTGAGTAGTATGTAGTGACCTTCTTTATCTTTTTGGATCATTCTTGGTTTGAAGTTCACATTGTCTGCAAACAGGATTGCTACTCTCGGTTTTGTTTTGTTTTGTTTTGTTTTTTGGTTTTCTGTTGCATGAAGTATTGTTTTCCATCCTTTGACTTTCAGTCTATGGGTTTCCTTTTGGGTAAGATGGGTTTCTTGTAGACAGCATATGGTTGGATGTTGTTTCTTGATCCATTCTGCCAGTCTGCTTCTTTTGATTGGTGAGTTGAGGCCATTTACATTAATGGTTATAATTATTATATATTGGTTTATTGTTGACTTGTTACCTTTCTGGTGTTGTATCTTTAGCTTTCCATTATCTTTAATCGCTGCCTTGCTTGGTGGTTTTATTCTATGTGTATCTAGAATGTCTTTCAGTATTCTTTGTAGTGTTGGTTTTGTGTTCATGAAGTTTTTCAGCTGTTCTTTGTCATGGAAGTATCTTATTTCTCCATCCATTTTGAACGACAGTTTTGTAGGGTATGTCAGTCTGGGTTGGAAGTGGTTTTCCTTTAAGATCTGAAATACTTCACTCCATGCTCTTCTTGACTTCATTGTTTGTGTTGAGAAGTCTGCTGTGATTCTGATAGGTTTTCCTTTATAGGTGATCTCTCTTTTCTCTCTAACAGCTTTTAGTATTCTGTTGTTATGGTGATTTTCTGGGATGGTGATTATTATGTGCCTGGGTGTAGTTTTATTTTGGTTATGGCTATTTGGAGTTCTATATGCTTCACTAATCCAAATGTCAGCTTCCATTCTCATGTTGGAAGTTTTCAGCTATTACCTCTGTAAACATCCTCTTGATATCATTTGGGCTCTTCCCTTCCTTTTCATTTATCTCTATTAATCTTATGTTATTTTTCTTTGCATCATCTTGTAGCTGTTGAATTGTTATTTCCTGATTCTTTGTTATTTTTAAAAGATCTTTCCTTTCCTTTTCACTAGCTGCAATCTTATCTTTGATGTCTGAAATTCTATCTTCAGTTTCATTGAGGCGGTTTTTATAGCTTTCAATACAATTTTTGATTTCCTGTATATCTGTTTGAATCTGCTTTATGTATTCTGCTTGTTTTTTATAGTGTTTATTCAGGAATTCTATCTGTTTGCTTTGTTCCTCTAATTTTTTAGCTTTGTCTTCACTAGATGTGTTCACTATTTCTTTCACTACTTTTATCATTTCTTTGTTCACCTGGGCAATTATTTCTAATTTGAATTTCTCCATACCTTCCCCTAGTTGCTTCTTTATTTCAGTTGATATCATTTCATTCATTTCTGATGTATAACTTCTATTTTCTTCTATGTATGTGGCTCCCAGGCTTTCTTGGCATGAGCTGGTGATTTGAGCCTGCCTTTTTGTCTTTCCTGTTGTCATTTTTCTTTATTTTCTTGGTTTGAGTGGTGTTCCAAATCTTCCTCTTGGTGTGTCACAAATCTCCTGCTGCACCCTCAGCTACTGGAGCAGTCTCAGCTCCTCTGCAGGTACTTGGGTCCCTAAATTTAGAGGTGGAAGCAGGGTGTGCAGAACTGGGGCCAGAGAATGCCCCAGGGCACCATCGCCTGTCCTAGAGGGGTGGATATGAACTGAACCACTGGCAGCCCTGGTCTCAAGCTGTTCCCAGGCCAGCCCAATTGAGCCCAGAGTCCTCGTGTAAGGTTTCTGCCTCCTGGACTGAAAGAAGCCTGCTGAGCATGGTTGAGTGAGGCCCTGCAATCTGCTGGACCTAGTCCAGCAACCCAGTAGCTCCCCAAAAACTCAAAAGCCTGAACATCGGTCTCCAACTTTCCCCAGGTCACTGGAACTCACCTGGGGCAAACTCCACCCCTCTGCAGATTCTTGGCTCTCTTAATTGAGATGCAGAAGCTTGCTGTGCAGAACTGGGGCTGGCAGAGCCCCAGGGCATAAGCCTCTGTCATAGGGGTGTGAATATGAAGTCAGCAGCTGGCATTGCTGGTCTCAAGGTTGTCCCCGGCCAGCCCAGTTGAGCCCAGAGTCCTCATACAAGGTTCCTGCCTCCTGGACTGAAACCAGGCTGCTGAACATGGTTGAATGAGGCCCTGAAATCTGCTGGACCCAGTCCAGCATCCTAGTAGCTCTCCAGAAACTCAAAAGCCTGAACGTAGATCTCCAACTTTCCCCAGGTCCCCGGAACGCACCTGGGGCAAACTCTGATGTTTAACCTTCTATCTTTTCCTAGTGTCAATGCCTTAGTAGGAGCTACCAGCTCTGCTTTTTGATCAGAGGCTTCTTGGGGAAGAGGTTTATCTTCAATGACCTGTTTTGAGCTGACAATTGCATAACCTGCCTTTTGATGTCTTTCTTTGACAAAGCTACTTCCATCAATGTACCATACTCCCTAAGGATATTTTGAGGCAGGTCACTGATGTCCTGCCTGCTTGCATAGATCTGGGTGGCTGCTTGTTCCCCAAAGTGGCTAACCTTTGGGTCTTTAGGCATCAAAAAAGCAGAGTTAATAGAAGTGCAAGTTTTTATAATAACCTTGGGGGTGTCTAAGATTTATCTTTTTGTTTATTTTTAAGGCAAGCATTTGCAGTGCAGGAGCCAAAGTAGGAGCATGCTTTATTTTTCTAAAGGCATTGTCAGTCATTTTTATCCATTGTAGGGCCACAGACAGAAGGCTTTTTACTGGCTCATATAAAGACTTAGCCATTAGTCCAAAGTTAGGTAGCCAGATCCTACAAATACCTGCTATTTCTAGGAGGGAACAAAGCTATTGTTTGATGGTAAGAAGGCTCAGGGTCACAGATAATGTGAATCTGGTCTCTAGACAACTGTAGAAGATACAGAATCCATCCCAGATATTGAATTTTTTTGGAGGGATAGCTGAGTCTTTTCTTTAAAGACTTTATACTCCTCTCTGCTGGAAAGTTGAGTCTGTACCAGTTTGTAGTTAGATAATTTCTGAGTTGGGCTACAATTAAAATATCATCTGTAGGATGGTTCTTTGTTGTTGCTATAGTTTCCTCAAAGTTAGGACTATCTCTAACCCCATATACCTATCCAAGTATATGGCTGCTTTTCTCTTGTAATGGGATTTTCCCACTGAATGGCACACAGAAACTGAGAGTCTGGATGTAGGGAGATGGAAAAGAATGCATCTTTTAAATCTAAGACTGAGAACCAATTAGTATCACCTGGAATTTGGGAGAGAATTATATATGGATCCTTTCCTTGAGAATGGATTGAAATGATGGCCTCATTAATGATTCAGAGGTCATGTAGTAGCCTACATTCTCCTGAAGGCTTTATTACAGGAAGAATGGGAGTATTATAAGGGAACTGAAAAGATTTCACAAGGTCATATTTAAGAAATCCTGTTGGATTTCTTAAATCTTGATTGGATACTGCTTTGTATTAGGAAATCAGCTGGGGTCTTTTACTCTTTTAACTGACACAGCTGAATTTGTCCTATAAGGTATTCCATTATACCATAGGATTTGTCTGTTGGTTAATTTGGTAAGAGAGATCTGATATAGTTCCAGGAAGTGAAGTCATTTTGACCTGAGCAGAAATTTGATAATTGCCCTCAATTTTGTTAATAAGTCTCTTTCTAGCAAGGGAGCAGGACACTGTGGAACAACTAGAACCTAAGGTTAAATATTTGCCTTTCAAAGTGACATATCAGAAGATGAGAACAGAATGTCAAATGGTGGGTACCTTCAGCCCCAAGTATGGCTCTACAGTTAGAGGAGAGTTTTTCAGAGAAGGAAACCAAAACAGAGTAAAATTCCCCTCTATGGGGAACAATCCAAACAATTGGATTGGCCTACTATGATCTCCATTTGTGGGGGTGGGGAAATGCTGTTGGGGTCCTCCATTTGCTGCAAAGGCCACATGAGCTCTTAAAGGGAAGGAACACTACTTTCCTTTCTGGGTGGGAAGAAAAAAAAAAGGTTTCTATCGTGTCTTCACAAGTGAATATGCTGTTTAAAATAAGAAACTTATCTTGTGAGGCCAGTTATTAAAGTAAAAAAAAGAAAAGAAGTGGAAGAAGGAGGAGATATGTGGGAGACCTGTTAAGGACTTGAGGCCTAGTTTGCCTCCTGTGTGAGCACAAAGGAGAAAGGTAACATGCAAGGTAAATGGCACACTCTAGGTTCTAGAGAAAAGTTTATATGGCTGAGATTATTTTAACTGGGCAGGTACTAAATGGATATTGGAAGACAAATGAGCCTTGTATTACTTTGATTAATTGTACCCATGTTTGAGTGAATAAAAGGAGGAGGAGACAGATGCTCAAGGCTCCTCTCTCTACTAAGAGGTAAGAGCCACCTGGGTGCCCATATATTAAATAGATTCTGTGTCTGTCATTCATCTTTGTTCATCCCTGGTTTAGGGAAACAAAATAGCAGGACTAGGTCCCTATGTGCAGGTGGATGGGGAAAGCATGGAGGAATGGGCTGGTTCTCCATGGGTTATACCTGTAGCAGGGACTTGAGACTGGGGCAGGTCTAGTCTCCAACAGGAAGAGAGAGAGAGAGAAAGAGAGAGAGAGAGAGAAGAAAGAGAGAGAGAGAGAGAGAGAGAGAGAGCAAACTGGTGGCAGCCATTGACTCACAGCCATTTGAAATACAGAAGCACACAAAAAGACAAGATGGCAGCTGGCCATGTGGCAAGGCAATAGGGTGGTAGTCACATGGAAATGTAACTATGGCACTCCTGACCAAAACACAAACCAAGAAAAAGCAATTTGCAAACTAGGGTAAGTGGAGACCAGGCTAATTTAGCAACAAACAAATGTGTGCACAAGGCTATCGTTGGAGTGAACACAAGCAACTGGAAAGAAAAACAGATGCCTATATTCCCTTTCCTCATCCCCATAGCTGGACCAGAGCACCCCTGCCTGGCACCTTCAGGTGAGTGCCCTGATTCCTGGCTTAGAGGAGAGAATGAGAGAAAGAAAGAGAAAAGAAACTTTGTGGCATTTTAGGAAAAAAGAAAAAGCGTGCCCTAGTGGGTCTTACCTTGGTTTCCAGTACCTAAACTTTTACTTGCATGGCTAGCCAAACCAAAATACCCCTTTTCTGTTTTCTTAGCCACTCAAAAATGTTATCTCCTGGCTGGCTCACCAAAATGTTATCAGGCAGTACCTTTGGAAATATCTCACCAATCAAAAGTATTCCATGTCCATCTTGCCTTGATCAAAGAATTGTTTGAAACAAATCAAAAATCATGCCAAAAGTTTATTTGAAAAGTGCAAGGTGAATGAAGATGGGAGAAAATAGTCTGCAGAGCAAACTTGGACTGAACAACAACAAAAAGAATATAAAAGCAAAAGTGAAAGACACTGAGTCTAAGAAACACAGCATGGATTGTGATGGGAAGTCATGTTAGTGGCTCCTTATGGCATGCAGTTGTCTTTTATGTCACCTACGTCTCATGAGAGCTTGAAGAAGTTCCACATATGGGTGTCTTGAGAATCACCGGGTACTGTCCTGGGATCTTATACTTGACAGGTCCTGCTCATTTCCACAATCAGCTTTCTCATGTCCTATCTCCTACATCACCACTATGTAGAGAAACTAAAAACATAAAGCTGGTAGAGTGCAAGCCATGCCCAAGGTCTTTATTTTCTGTCTTATTTACCTCTTGATTAGCTTTCTTTCACCTCTAAAAGACAAAAATAATGAAAATACTCTGAGTCATCATTTTCTGCACTTATGCATGATAGTGTTTCATCTCAGTGAATTTTATTTTGTCATCTTGTAGAGTTTTCAATAAACCTAAGCCAGCACAGTCCCATGAGAAATCTTGCTGACCTACCATTTGCCCTGTTTTTCTGCATCTAGGGTCAAATATACATTTTGCTATTGTGGCAACTTGAAAAATAATTCATGTCATGTCAGTACTTTTCAATAATGTTGATTTACCAGTGCATTTAATCAGGTAGAGTTAAGACCTTATTATGTCATAAAGCATCTGTGGTAAGGAGTTACCTTTAAACATTCAAAATAATTCATTTTAAATTATGGCACCATTTGTGTTATAATACTCAGCAATAATACTCTAGGGATATCTGTGCAGTCACTAACAAGCTATATTATCTTTTTAGCAATTCACTATAGAAGAAAACTTCTATGATAAATGGCTTTAAAAATTCTTTACTTATGCCCTTACTTATGCTTCACATGCTAAATTTTTGGAGATGTTGTTTTCTAATGTGATTCACTAAGAAAAATCAAATTTGCTGCTGACCATTACAGATCAAAGAGTCAAAGATGAAAAGACATAATTTTCATGCTGAAACTTTAGACTTCTCTCCCACCTCTGTGCCATTTGCTAATCAGATATTTTAAGTTGGCAGGTGGTGAGTTGGCCTAGGAGTCACTGGCTGTCATTTTACTGAGTGAAGAGATGTGTTCTATGTAGCCACTAAATACACCATTTCCAGTCTTAATCCTAGGCAGAAACTAAGTATTGTATCTACTAAATATAATTTCTTAAACATAAAAGTTGGAGTTATTGAATCCAGCAGTTGATCCTTTGTGAAAGTTTCCATGTCAGGACATCTGTGTCACAGTTTTTGGAAGCTATTGTCTCTGACTCAACTGCCTTTAGTTGATAAGGAATTAACAAATGAGGCAGGTATTCATCAGACAACAGAAGAGGATGACACTCCTTAGATGGCTCCTAACCAAAATTCTACAACAACTAGGATATTGTTGTTTTAAACATCAATTCTTAGTGCCACACACAAAGAAAAAGAGTCTAGAAGACAAAATCTGTTAAATCACTGAAGAAGGAGAATGAGAAAAACCTATTAACTTGTGTCTGAGGTTGCAGCTCCAATTCACATTTATTGCTGTTTAACAGATTTGATATCATGAGGTATATATAGCTCAATATTGCAAATATCAGTCATTGAACTTAGAATGCTGAAGCTCAGTTGTTATAAGTATGGAACCCAGAGTTAAATTAAAAAAATACTGCTCCGCTAAAATTTATGGGAGATATGGTTTATGATATATAGCTCAAGGGGAAAGATACAAGGATTGATAGATCAGTACATATATTTTCATCAGTGCTATATGGTGAATACAAGTTTAGATTGAAATCAAGAAAGAGAATGAAGTCATACGCATTGTTATGGCAGTTTGTCTCACCTGTGGATGGTTAAACAGAATAACCATCCAACTTAGCTTACATGGTTGATTTGAGAATCTAGAAAATAAGAGTTAAGGTGATGAGCAATCTGAAGGCTCTTTTCATATTCTTAAGGTAGAGGTTGAAATATTAATAATACAACAATCAAAGCTACACAAATAGAAATCATTAAGTGTGCTCTATGCTCCGTGGATATAGTTATAACAAAGAGAGACAATGATCTTGTTTTACTTGGTCCTGCCAATATCACTCTGGGTATGCTGAGGTTTTGAATGTCAAACATCAAGAGAGAAATAACCTTAGCACACACATTCAGAAGAGACAGTTGAGTAAAACTCTAAAATTTTTAACAATAAAAAATTGGAAAAAATGGAGATTATTCCTAGTTATCTTGAAAAAATTCAGAGACTCCAGAAAAGAAAGTAACAAATCACATATTTTGTGCAAACCCTCATATTGGAATTTGGCTGAGCCTTTACTTGCAGCACGACGCTGGAAAACTAAGTTGCTTGAGTCTCAGTTTCACCATTTGTTAAATGGAGATAAAACTAATTTATGATGTTGATGTAGGATTTGATAAGATAATACTAATATAATATAATATATATAGACTGGTTTTACATAAAACTCTAAAGATGACCTGACATAATTTCAAGTGTAAGCTTGGTAGGCGGTATTCAAATAGTACCGGATGTGATTAGACTACATAATGTTTGAAGTCCTTTCCAACCTTCATGTCCTATTTGGACAATATCAGTAAATAGTACAGTGTGTCAGTTTGCCAACTTTATTATCATTAATATACAGTGTTTGCATATATTGGTAAATAAGATGGACTAAAGTCAAGATAGGTCTACATACAAACCTGGGTTGAAGAGCAGACTGAAAAGATCAGAACTCAATCAGGCTTCCCTCATAGATGTCTACCAAAACTACAGCCCTTAAAAATCTCATAGATTTCTATAATAAAAACACAAGTTTCTTTCATAGGAACAGGAATATCCCATAAATCTCTGGAGAAATTTTTTAAAATTTTATTAAATATTAGATGAAGTTTTCAAGGTATTTAATAAACTCTTAGAGTTTCTAATTCTTCAAGCTAAGAGATGGAAAACATTAGGCTTTGTGATATTCCATAGACATTTTATTGTGAAAGAAAGAAAACTAATAACAGAAGACATGTCTGCTAAAATGATGAAAATTTGTCAGACTTGTGGTCATGTTGCATTTTATCTCACTCTTTAGTGATATATGAAAGTCTGGTTTAAAGTGCATTCTCCTGCTAGTATTGTATTGGTAACAATGACCGAACTAGAAAGGAATACATACAGAGAAATACTCTTATTGGAACATTTAAGGGCTGTTTGATAGAGCTGCATAGAGAGTGAAAGCTTATTCTAGCAAAAAAGATGTTTTGATTACTATAGACCTGCCCACATATTTTCCCCCGGGAAGTTAATGTTTTTTTTTTTTTCTGACTGAGAGGTCCTAATTTTGAATATTGTTTAAGTTAGGATCTACTTGAAAGGAATTTGTTGTTATGATTTATTTTTATTTTTACCTATATTGATTTATTCATTATTTCCTTTCCTTTCCCCCATTATAGTTGTGTGTATGTATATATATATTTGTGTGTGTGTATATATATTTGTGTGTCTGTGTATATATGCATATATATATATATATTCATCTATACAGCCCTTTGTAATCAAAAAAGCTAAATTAAATATATGAAAGTTTATCATTGATCTCTCCCCCTTCTCTTTCTCTCACCTCCATTCTTCCACTTTGGGAAGATTGCAGAAAATATGGAAAAATGCTCTGAAACACAAGATACAATAATGGACCACATGTACAAGATTTTACCTGCCAAGTAGGGAAGGACTATATTTCTTATCCAATGATGTTTTATCCACCAAAGAAACTTGGGTGTAGCAACTCCAACAGTCATTTTTGGATTGACACTGAATTACCCTGTAGTTCCACAAATGTTTTAGTACAAAAAGAAAATTCAGGAGTCTGAGTATAAAAAAAGGTCATGCTGAATCGAGATTTCTCATTTCTTATAAGTTTAAACAGCAACAGCTGAGAATCTTTTCTGATTTGATAAAATAGCAATTACCTGTAGTAATTACATATATAAATTGTATGTAAAGAAAATGGAGATCAACATAATATAGTACTGATGATGATAGTAATAGTTATATCACCATAGTGTTTGGATTTTGCAGAACATTTTTGCACACATTGTCACTAGAACTTAACAAGAATCAAGAAAGATTGTTTTAAACAAAGCTTTGTTATCCATGTTTTTTCAAATGACTGCTTGATGATAGTGATTTTACTACAGATGATTCATTTTAAGAAATGCTGTTCCCAACAGCTACCAAAAGTGGTTGATCCAGCTTCATACTAGCAATGAATTCAACTTTTCATTACCAAAAATCCTCATCATACATGTTGTTTTTGTATTACTAATCCATTCTAGTGGGTGATTTTTCACATTTGGAAAATGGAGATCAAAAACATCTCATAGGAAAACCCAGGAGTGTGACTCTAGATCACAGTGTTAACACATTGTTCTTTAAGTCAAATCATTCTATCAAAAAGAAGACTAATGTTTCAGTAGCATAAACATGACAAATATGACAATGTATATTCATATTTATACTTTCAGATGTGACACATAAACAATTTGAAAGTTATCATTTCTATTCCTTACAGCAAGAAAAAGCTATAAAATCTCTTTGTCTCTGTCTCTGTCTCTGTCTGTTTCTGTCTCTGTCTGCCTCTCTCTGTGTGCTTATCTACCTATCTATCTATCTATCTATCTATTTATCTTGTTCTTTGACCCATTGGAAATCTTGGGAAAATTATCATAATGAAACTTGGTTAAGACAGGTGCATCCAAAGAATCATAGCTAAGATCTGTTTTTTTATTTTTCTGGAGCCAAAGTTACTAGAGCCATAACCTCACAGGAACACTTTGGTTGTAAATCTGATGGAGCAACTGGAGGGTGCATATGGGGTAGCACAGTTCTAACCATCACACAAACAATATCCCTTGCTGGGGATTTAGCTCAGTGGCTTATGCACCTGCCTGGCAAGCACGAGGTCATGAGTTCAATCCCCGGTACCAAAAAAAAAAAAAATCTATATCCTGATAGAATAAAGTAGTCTACCTGGGAGAGCAGTAAAACAAGCTTATAAGAACACCATATAGCAGATTCACAAGAAACTAGGAGCAACTCAGATGCCGTTTAACAGAGGTTACATACGTGCAATAGAAGACCATAATGAATGAATCTTAAACATATATTACTAAGTCAAATAAGTCTTAAAAGGCAACATGCTGTTTTTAATTACCTGAAATTCTGAAAAAGGTAAAACAATGGGGCCAGTTAACAGATGAGTAGTTGTCAAAAGTATGGGCAGGGAGGACTGCATAGATGAAGTAAGAAGAATTTTTTAGGGTTGAAAAGTTATTCTTCACGATGTTGGAATGGTAGATAAATGACCTTATGAATTTGTCATAGAATTTAAAGAGCAAAGAATGAACCTTATTTTATGAGAATTTCAAAAATCATTTAGGAAAGTAAATGATTCCAGGATGGAATTTAGCCTTTGACAAGAGACTCTGACAATATTGCAAATGAATGGAATAACCTCACTTAAGAAAACTGGGAAAGAAGTGCTGACTTAAGTAACTTTGAAAATGAGTGCAAATTATAAGACTAAAGGCAAAGGAAGCTATTGTTAAGCATATTTCTCTCACTGATGGATTTGTTTCCCATTGCTGCTGCATTGGTTAGCAAATTTGACACTATTCACATATACTAGAATTGAAGAATTAATTTCATGGATAATGGAAGGAGGCAGACTTTTCTTACTGTTGTTCTAAAAACTTATGTATAAGCAATGTAAGAGAGCTAGTATAATGCTGATCATAATGGGTAGAGATGGAGACAACAGTGTAGATTGATACAGATACAGATGATTACATGTAGAAGGGTAGATATGTTTATGTACAGGTATAGTACACCCACGAATTTTCTCACAATCTATGGGCAGGGCACAGAAGATATTACACCCAGTAGCAACAAACAGTGCTCAGAGCTCTGCTTTCAGATGACATTATATTATAGATAAAATACCTCAAATTTCTCCCACAAAACCACTAGAGCTAATAAACAAATTCAGTGAAGTTTGAGATACAAGCTTAACCCACAAAATATATATATCAAACTATCTGAAAGTTTTTAAAAATCCTATTTGTGATAGTATCAAGAAGAATAAAATATTTAAGGATAAACTGAACCAAGAGATGAAAACTATACACTGAAAACAAAATACTTTTGTGAGAAATTAAAGATACTATACAAATGAATGAGAAGGAACAGTAGCTCATATTTGTGGACTAGAAGAATTGACATTACTAAAATGTCCATTCTGTCTAAAGTGTTCTATAGATTAAGTGCAAGTCCAATCAAACTTCCAATGGTATTTGTCACAGAAATGGAAAAAAAAATCCTAAAATTCACACAGAAAATAGAAAATATTTTTCTATAGAAAATAACCTGAGGAGCCAAAGAAATTTTGAGAAAGAAGAAAAAAACTGGAGGCATTGTATTATCAGATTTCAAGTGATAATACAAAGCTGTAAGAGCCAAAGCAGTACTGGATACATTATCATAAAAGGACACATAGACTAATGGGAGAGAATCACGAGCCCCCACAAAATCCAAGCATGTACAGTCAACTACTAATTTACAAGAATACAAAATGAGGGAAGAATTATCTCCTTAATAAATAGTGCTGAGGAAACTGAAAACTCATGTGCATCAGCCATAAAAATTAACACAAAATAAATTAAAAATTTGAATGTGAGAAGTAAAGTGATGAAATTCTTAAATGACTCAGGGACAAACACATTAACAGTTTAACAGTTGTTTAAAAATATGTATGTGTGTGTGTATATATATATATATGCATCTCTGTCTATATAGAAATATATTATATATATAAATATATTATATATATATCATCCAAAACTATAAGCATAAAAATAAAAAGTAAACAGGACTATATTATGCTAAAAAGCTTCTACACAGCATGTAGAACAATCAATAAACTGAAAAGATAGCTTTATGGAATGGGAGACAATATTTGCAAACCATATGTCTGATAAGGGTTCAATATCTAAATATGTAAGAAATTCATAAAATTCAATAGCAAAAAATTAAATAATCTGTTTTTAAAATGAGCAACATACATGAAGAAACATTGTTACTAAGGAAATAGTCAACAGGTACATGGAAGGTTATCTGGGTACTACAAATTGAAACCACAGTGAAGCGTCACTTCAGAGCTGTTAGGGTAGCTAGCACCAAAAGGGCAAATGGTAACAAGTGTATGAATGGTGACAATGTCAATTAGTTCAACTCTTGACAAAAACGAAATAGAACTACTGCGTGATCCAGTATTCCTACTTCTGGTTATATTTGTGAAGGGAACAAAGTTGCTGTCTTGAAAAGCTCTGTAAATTTCCATGTTCATTAGTCACTATAGTCAAGACATAGAAACGATCTAAGTGTCTGAGATAAATGAGTGAAGAAATCTCTTTCTCTCTCTATATATATATGGAGTAAATACTGCCCATTGCACAAAATGAATGAATCTTGTGAGCATTATTCTCAGGGAAATAAATCAGAGAAAGACAAATACTGTATGATACTAGTTATATGTGGAATCTTAAAAAGTTAAAAAGAATCAGCAGACAGAAGGGTGGTTGGCTAGAGATGGAAATATGGAGATATCAGTCAAAGTGTATAAATTTTCAGTTATACGATGAATAAGTTCTAGAGATATAATCTATAGCATGATGATTATCGTTGGCAATACTGCCTCGTTTACTTGAAACATTTTTTTTTTATTTTAAAGAGGATAAAACAGAACAAAGCAGATCAGAAGAAAACAGTGTGTCACAGATTTCAAAGCAAGAGAACAGATCAACAGTGGCTACCATAATATCTCTTGGTTTCTTTGAAATAGTGTCTACGTCTTCACACACAATGAATTTATACAAAACAAAATAGTATAAAACTGATCAAAACAGGATAATGAAGGCATTACGGGCCTTCAAAACCAGACAGTAAGAAAATCAACAGTGGCTACTGTATTGTCCCTTGTTCTCTTCAAAATAGCTGTCCATACCTTCATGAATATTGAAATTAAATAATACAAAAGAGACTAAAACCACTCTGAACAAAGAATAAAAGCATTACTGGATTTCAAAGCATGATTCTTGTAACTTTTTAAGAAAATAAATAAAAAATATTCTCAACACACAGAAATGTAACTGAGATGATGACCATTTATTCTGATTATGGCAAACATTTAACAGTATTTATAACATCAGCACATTGTATACATTAAATTTGTATAATGTTGTCAATCAGATGTCAATAAAGCAAGACATTCTCTCTGTCTCTGTCTCTGTCTCTCTCTCTCTGTCTCCACTTTCCTCTCCCCCCCCCTCACTTGACCCTCTATGAACACACATATATATGGAGGGACTGGAGCATCTTATAAAGCCAGAAAGTAAGTGCTCAAAAAAAATCAAACCAAGAAAATCTAATTAAACACAATGAGAGAGATAAGTTAAAGCAACAAAGGGACACAAGCGCCAACTACAAGAATCACCAGGGGAAAATTTTCAACAACAAAAGAAATATAATAATAGTGAAGCAAAACACCAAATATAAAATAACTATCAATGAATCTATTTTGATATAGTAATGATTGAAGAAATAGATGTGGAAAAAGTGGCAACCCTCTCTTCTCCATGCAGAATACCAAATGCTATATATAAATACTCTCTCTTTAAGGAGACAGGGTTAAACTCTTACTTGTGAAAGGTGAAACGTGAGTGCCACATAGTGAATTTTTTCTGTAGAGTGTATAATGTGAGCAAAAAGGGTCTATGTAAGTGGATGAATCTTATAGTCAAGTGCTTAAGTGATGAGTCATGGTTCCCTGGTATACAGTTATATAGTCTGACAAAAGGCACTTCACCTTATCGTCCTGTACCTAAAAATCCATAACCTCAGCCTAATCATGAAAAAGAGATTACCAAGCCCTTAAAAATATTGACAAGTATTTTCCAAAGCTCTCTGACATACTTAAATCATGGAGTCTGAGAAACTGACAGTCACAGGAAACCTCAGGAGAGACTCTGATTACGTGTCATATGGAAGCCTGGCTGACATCCCAGAACAGAAAAGGTGCATAAGAAAATACTAAGGACATCTATATTAAGTATTGACCCTAGTTAATGCCAATGTATCAATATCTTGTGTTTGATTATGAAATTTCTACAACAGGAAAAACCAGATATGGAGCTTTTTCTGTATATAAAGTATAAAATATAAGGTGAGAAATGTTCAGTTATGATCCAATATACTTGGAAATACTGGGCATCAACTTGTAAAAAATGAAAGTCTGAACTTTTAAATCTCTGTATTTGAAGTCTTTCTCTTAAAGACCCATAACTCGCCATAGGTGAGTGAGAAAAGTACCTGTATGTAAAGTCCTTTTAGATAATATTTCCATAGAATGCTTCTCAAGTTTCCTAACCAATAAAGTATAAGGCTAGATGACAGTAACTTGTGGCTTGGAGAAAAATCAGAGGTAGCTTCTGAAAAAAAGTATAGGATTTCTCTAAAAGTTTATATTTTGCTTTTAAAATATGAGAGTTTTGCATTCTACACAGGAGTGCATGTAAATGGTTTTATTCTACCTAAAATGTTTGCATATGATGGATGCTGCAGGAAGCTGTCCCTTGGCTTCAGATGCCTCTGTACATCACTGTCCATTTTGCTTCTATTTCCAATGTAAAAAGCAGAGGTGTTTGTGACATAACAGTTAGAGTGAGAAGGATTTGTGGTACTAGAACTCAATGTAGGTTGAAGCATAATTTTCTTTTGCCTTTGCTTAGCTCCCACATATACCAGTTCAATCACCTTAATGTTTCTGTTTAGGTTTTCCATATGCCGCATTTCCCATTAGCCTGATCATTTTCTTAGAAACTGTCAAACTGACTTATCTATTTTGTCCCTAAAGGAAGGAAATATGAGTTGTTCATTGTATCCATTGTCATTATCCTAGGATAAGTCATTAAAAACCATAGACAGAGAATATTCCTTTATTAGTTGTTGAGTAGTGGCAAGAATGGTTGTATTTGCTATTAAATCTACCATTGCTACTTCCAAATCATTTCTCCTCAAGATGAGATATCAGGATTTCAAAAGAATTTGTTCAAAATATTGTAAGAATCATTTTTTTGAAAAATACATTTGGAACCTGATACCTTGGATTTGACAATAGAGGAAGTTTCTTGTATGAAGAAAAAAGGGAAATAATGGCTATGCCTAGGGCAGCATCTAATAACCAATAGGAGTGATTTTCTCACCCTCCAAAGAAGAGCTGAGATGAGCAGTAATTCTGAGCTGCAGCAGGTAGAGGAACAGATGTCAGCCAGCATCTTCAGATGCAAACTCCTTTTTCAGTTGTGTTAGGTGGATCAAAGAGCCTGAACCTGTACTGAATCCTGGGAAGGTGGTCCAGGTTGGGAAGAGGAAAGCAACTTTCATTCTTCATTTTAAAAAATGCACAGAGGTCAGTGTGAGTGGCAACAGTATCTGGATGACTGGGCTTTGCTTGACAGTTGGTGAAAGGAACACTTGATGCAACACTAGGGAATTGAAATTACAGAATTATGCAGTGGGGCCCTTTATTCATTTCATAAATTGTGTCTCTAGAGGAAAAAGATCTGATCTAATCTAGATGCACATGTTGTGGGTCTCTGTTCAGGTGATTAGAGTACATGATAATCTTCAGTTATGTGCCATATAAAACGAAACACAAAGTACAGTTATTTGAGATTGTCTGCTTCTTGTTCACCTAATCTTCTTAGAGATCTGCTTGAATCACAGGGATGCTTTGCTATGAATTAGGACAAAATCCACTCTCCAAATTCAATCACAGGTGCTAGGGAGGGGACTGGGATATCCTAGTGGTCCACTCCTCTGAACCACCATTCTCTGTTGCTCTTTGTTTATTTGCTCAGCATTGGCAAGACAGACCTTTGGCTAAAGAGAGTTTAACTCAGAGCCCAGGATCTGCTAATTTCTAAACAGCCAGAGAAGTAGCCCAAAGGACATGACTGGAAATCATAGCTCCTCATAGCACCTTCCTGTAAAGAATGTGTCTAATAAACCTAGCCACAGAGAAAGGCAATGTCAGGCATTGCTCCTACAATTTATAATATAATTTAGATAGAATACAATAGATTAATTAGAGGACATAGTTTGAATTTGCATTATGCAGGCAGCAATTTGTTATAATGTGATTGAGTTCAGGACTAGCACCTTGGGAACTGCAAAAAAAATTGTTGGCAAGATGCAGAACAAATGCACACCTTGCCAGTGTCTGAGGGACTGCTCGTTTGGCCTCTAGTTCATTTCGTCTTAGGGTGAAGATCTTGGGAGGCCTGGGGGTGCACTGTTAGAACGTAGTCTAGGTAGACTGCATTTTTAGGTCATTGAAGAGAACCAAGCCATGAGCTCGATTAAGGCCTCCTTGTCACTTATAAGTCTGTCACAGCTGTTTGGAATCTTAGGCTTACATTTTGTTATTATTGTATATAATGTGTAGGAATTTTAGGATCCCAGCATATGGGGCTTTGCAAATACATCAAGAATTAAAAATTATGCCTGTTCAGTGACTCAAAGAAGCTGTAGGGTTTAAGGGAAGAATGTGGTGCTTACAAATTCCAACATACATTATTCTGTTCACCCTAATTCCCAACTTCCATCACCAAAGAAATACTTGTGTCAGTAGGAAAGACTGTGAAAAGTTTTTGTCTTTTTACAATTCCTAGAGAGCAGCATAAAAATTCTCAGCTTTCTAAAGATAGTTTAAAGTGAAATCTGTGGAGGAACAGTAATTGCATTTTAACATCTCTTTAAAATATGCACAGTTGTGCAGTAGGAAGTCTCCTTGAGGTATAAGGGTCAAGTAAATAAGGAATGAAGGGATTTATCTAACTTGTTTGCAGGTCTGTTATAGTAGTACAATGCCAATCAACAAATCATTGTAAAACAAAACAGTGAGGGCATAATTTGACTCTGTTTTCTTCTGAGCACTGAGAAACGCCTGTGCTTATTCACTAATATGGGTTTGGATTAGAGATGGAGTTTTAGGAATAGTTAGGAGTGTTCGGTGAACTCTGGTTGCACTTTGTTAAGCATAGAGTCCCAGATAACAATGACATTTTGAGGTCAAATGGATGAAGACATCTTCCTAAATGAGATGCTATGGGCGGCACCAGAAGAGTATAAGAACAACCAGAACAATAAACATAATAATTATACCATAGGAAAGAAAGGAGAAGAGAGTTCCAGATAGGGGATGATGGAAATTTGCCTCATACCACTTAGAGGTAGCAAAGTCTGTTTCCTCTAAGAAAGATGTTTCACTGATGTTCTTTACTTTGGAGGGTGAAGCTAGGAAGAAGGAGCCTATATTAGGTGCTCTAAATAGCTGACTGAATGTTCCTAGACATCTGGGACTAGACTTCTCTGGGCTTCTGAGAAATTGCAAGAAATATGCCTGAAGGATGATTGTCCTCCAGCTCCAGGCCTTGAATGTTATGGAAATGGTAGCTACTTGTATTTTTGAAAACATTCATGCTGGTTGCAAGAATCACCCTCTAATAGAGCTAAAGTAACTCAGGGCATAAATGGAGCAATCTGTGCTATGTGGAGCCAAATCTCTCTAGATGTTCTGAGTTTTAATCTACATGGCACTTGTGAGTGTAGCATCAGTGAAAGCTTAGTACAAGGACATGAGGGTGGACACAACAGATCAATGCAGAGTAGAAGTAAAACTCAAAGTAATGTTTTAGAAAATGGAAAAGTAACTCAAGCAATGTGCCTTGGTTACTTTTCTCTTTTTGTTCAGACAAAATACCTGAAGCCCAAAATTAAGAAAGAGATGCTTTGTTTAGCTCACAGTCTGTGGAGGTTTCAGTCCATAATCAACTCACTCCAAGGCTATCTAGCCAGGATGGGTGTAGCACTCACATCCATAATTTCAGCATTAGACTGTGAATCAATCACAAATTCTAGGAACCCATCCCTATGACTGCAGGAGGTTTTGGGCAAATATCCAGACCAAACCATCACACAATGTAACAATATTTTAAGCTCCAATAACCCATCAGTTTAGGACTCTACTAGATTCAAGTACAGCTGAATCCAGAGGGACTTAATTGATGTCTTCACCTTCCCTGAATCACTTCTTAGTTTTACTTTACTTTGTATAATCTTCAGTCCTAGCAAGCTCTCTCCAGAGGATAAGAATAGTGCCTGGGAGTTCCATGATGTATAGTATTTATAGGTCTTAATTTCAGAAGATAAGTGTCTTTAATGTTTAATGTTTTTACTATAATGATATGTGAGATAAGTAATTTTTAATGAACAGAATTGTACTGGCACACAGTTCTAGAAGGTGGGAAGTTCAGTGTTAGTCTTCCCATCCCTGAAAGGACTCCTCTTGCTAGCTCATCACATGGGGAGAGGGAGGAAGAGGTGCCAAAGAGGGGCTGAAGCTGTTTCTTTATAATGGCTCCAATGCTACCCGTGAGGCCGAAGAGCTTGTGGCCTAATCATGCTTAAAATTCCCATTTTATTTATTTATTTTTCAATAAATCAATTTATTATGAAATCTAGATAAATCATTTAAGTTACTCAAGTTTAAATTTTCATAATATATTTTAAAATATTATTATTGAAAATTAAAATTTAAGTGTATAGAATGTCATATTATGTTCTGTTTGCATAATAGGATTATTTACATGTAATAACCTAAATGTATACATATATAAAATTTTATTTATCCATTTACATATGTATTGTATGGAAAAAATAATGAAAAGCTTTCAACAATTTTCAAATTATTTTAGTATTAAAATATTCATTACTATATATTTAATATGATTGACTTAATATTCATATGATTCAGGTTCTATACATTCTCTACAATATTTGTACCAATTGTTGATATCATTTGAAGACAACAGAATAGATATAAACTGTTTTATACTCATTAGTACTTATTTTAATTGACAAAATTACATATTTATAATATAATAACCTTAAATTTTACTCATTTCATTTATTTGCTCAAAATGATCTTAGTTTTCGTGTAGTTTTAAATGTTTTCTTTGTCTAATAGCATTTTTCCACCAGCATATGAAGCAGTTCAACTCTCTAGTTCTTCTTTTTCTATACATGCATTTCAGATTTAATCATTACAAATAAAATATTTTATTTGATAATTTTTTTGCTGCATTAAAAACTCATCTTCCTACTCATAATAAATCCTCTGGAGTTAGGTTACTGATGCTTGTCATAATAATACTTTCATGTTTATTATTCATAATCTTTATTTTTTCAGTATGAAATATTTTTGTTGCTGTAATACGATATTTTTTCAATTTATAGAGTTGCTTTAGTTTTGTACACATTTTATGCACTTTTTCAGGAGAAAAATGTATATCCTTATAGATTACACACACCTTTTTGTTTGAAAATATATTTCACTTTTAAATAAGATACAGAGGATTAGACTTTGCCAGTGAAATTATAAATTATAATAAGTCCACAATAAGATTACTTGCAAACAATGAATTCCATGAATCTTTGAAGGAATTCATACAAATAATGTTTGCAAAGTGTAATGTAAAGCATACTGCTTTACCTCCTGCTTTATATTTCTTTTTTTTAAATTTTATTTAAAGAGAAACAAAACACAAACAAAACAGAGTAAAGGGTAGCAACCATACAGAATTCCAAGGAAAAAGGGAAAAGAACAAAAAAAAAAACCCACTAAGAAATCATTACTTGACAAATTACATACTGACATCTTGGAAATAGTTGTTCAAATTACATAATTAAAACATGCAAAGTATACATTCAAACAGTGACGCTGTTAACAGTTCTGCTCCATGATCTGACAAAAACAGCAATATGGTCATCCATCTACACACTCAAACATACATGCAATTATATCAAAAGGGTAAAGTTAAACACAATAAAACAGAACAAAGCAGGTTACAAGAAAGCAATGTAAGAGATATAAATTTCAAAGCTTGACATTCAGAGATGTTCACTTTCTATCATATTGACACTTGTTTTCTTCCTAATAGTTGTCCATATTGTCACATACAGGGAGTTCACATGAAACAACATAGTATGGAACTGATCTATGCGGTACGAGGAGGGCATTTTAGGTCTTCAAGACTAGACAATAGGGAGCCAAGAATGGCGGTCATAGTGTCTCTCATTCTCTTCAAAACAGCTGTCCATACCTTCATGTGTGTTGAACTTGAACAAAACAAAACAAGCTAAAATCACTTTGAACAAAGAATGATAGCATTGCTGGATTTCACATTGTGACATTACGGAGTCAGCACTCGATACTGTAGTGTCTCTTTTTCTTCAAAATAGTTGTTCATTTCAACATGCGTTATATAGTTGGTTCTTGTAAACTGTTTATAAGCTCTACACATGCATGAGTTTCTACATGTATATCTATCCTTTCTGTGTTAGAGGGAAAAACAAAACAAAGAAAGACAAAACAAAACAATTCCTAGAAAAGCATGAAGCAAAAAGTCATATGAAAGCACAATACAAGGTGATCTACAATGGTTACCATGATGTCTCAGCAGTATATAACAACATTAATAAAAACAAAGCATTGGAGATATTATAAGACTTCAAAAGCAGGCAATAACCAAACCAGAGTGGGTATCTTAGTGAATCTTGTCATCTTCAGTGAAGTTGCCTATACTCTTAGACTTGATGCTATCAATCATAACAGATTTGAATAAAATCAGTCAATACAAGATAGCACTCTAACAAACCAGATTCAATTAAGATCAGTCATAACAAGACAGTATAAGTTATACAGGGCTTCTGGTTAAATTGATAAGAAATTAAGGATGATTACCATATTATGTCCTCTTCTTTTTGGGATAGCTGACCTTGTCCTCGAATCTAGTGTTAGTAGACAAACTGGAGTAGCATGTAATCCATCCAAGCAGAGTGATGAGAATAATGTAGGTTTTAAATCTTGTTACCCCATAAACAATACCCTCTGCCTTCCTTTTTTAGACAATTCCTCCCCTTTCACTCCTATAGGATGCACTACTTATTTTGGGTCCAACTGCCTCCTTATATAGAGAATCTCAATGGAACCTATCTCCTGATCTACTCTGCCTGTGTTTCTCTTTGTTAGTATTTTGAGGCCCTCCATACTAGAGATTATAGCCAATCTTCTCTGCCTCATTTCTGCTATTCTATTTTTCTACCATTGATAGTCTATTTTTCTCTTCCACTCCACTGTCTGCCTCATTCACTGAGGCCTTTCTGCCACTGTTCCTGAAATGCTCATATTCTTTTTCTCTCTTTCTAAAATGTTCTTTAGTATTTTTTGTAGGGTTGGATTGGTGGTCACAAATTCTCCCAGTTCCTCTTATCATGGAAACATCTTTTTTCTCCATTAATTTCTATAAAGAGCTTTGTAGGATACATCAGTCTGGGCTGGAGGTTGTTCTCTTTCAGGGCTTGAATTCTTTCACTCCAAGATCTTGACTTGATTGTCTGTGTTGAGAAATCTGCCGTGATTCTGATGGGTTTTCCTTTATAGGTGATCTGTTTCTTTCTCTGATGGCTTTTAATATTCTATTCTTATGTTGGATTTCTGAGATCTTGATTATTATGTATCTAGGTGTAGCTCTGTTTTGGTTGTAGGTGGCTGGAGTTCTGTATGTTTCATACATCTGCATATCATTTCCTTTGTCTATGTTTGGGAAGTTTTCCTTAATAATTTCTGTGAATAGCCTTTGCAGTTCTTCTGTTTTGACTCCTGCTCCTTTATTCACATGCTTTATTCTTAAGTTATAGATCCTCTCATCGTCCTCTAGCCTTTTTATTGTTACTGCCTGCTCCCTTGTTATTTTTAAGAGATCTTCCCTTTCATGATCACACATTGCAAGCCTGTGTTCAATTTTTGATAGTCTATCTTTGGTTTCTTTCAAGGAGTTTTGCCAACTTTCTATGGAGTCTTTAGTTTGCTGGTAATCTCTTTGAATCTCCTTCATGAATTTGAGGTTTGCTTTATATTCTTCATGGAACATTTCTCTCCTTTTGTGTTCCTCCATTCTTCTGTCTGTGACTTCTTGAGAGATGCCCAGCCTTTCTTTTATTAATCTACTTATCTCTTGTTTAACTTGAATTAGTATTTAAGTTTTGATCTCATTTATGAGGTCCTGAAGATATCTCTTTATGTCCACTGACGCTGTGTTTGATGTTTCATGTAGGCTGCCCTCAGTCTCTTTTATATTTACCTCTCCTGGATCAATATTCTCAGGGTTGGGGGCTAGGGGCTTGTTCTTATTTCTCCCTCTCGTCATGTTTTTGGTTCTTTCTATACAAGTGTATAGTGTAATTCCCACCCCATATCTTGTTGGTTAGGGTTCTTCTGGAGCACATAGGCTAGGGGCTTCTGCCCTCTGCCATCTGCTATCAGAGAGTGAAGTGCAAGCAAGGGTAGTATATGTTGGCTCCTCCCCTCCTGGCCATTCAACCTTTGAGGGCCTTCACTGCATCAGTGTGTGCCGCCCTTAGGGAACCATTTGATTTGTGATGAGCCACTGCGTCCCAGCCCAGTCCAAGCAGATTCCACCAATCCACTCTGTGAGGGGAGCAACCAACTGAAGCCGCTTCCTTACAGAGTCAGGGCTTTCCTGCCCAACTCCAATATGTCATCTAGTTGGTTGCCTCTTTCTCACAGGAGGGTCCCATTCCCATCATTCACTGTGTGTTGATGCCGGTCCCCAAGAATTGCTGGGCTCCCTGACCTCTGACCTCAGTGCTGCTGCAGCGCGAATTCACGGTGCCTCTGGGTGGGTTGTGTGCAGGGCAGGTTCCAGGCGAGCCGCGTGCAGGGCTGTTCAGCTCCACACTCCAGCCGCTCAAGCCAGTGGCTTCGGTGTAGTTTGGTCACTCATGTGGCTCTCAGCCACTATTTCAGGTGGCTCGGCCAGAGTGCAGTGCTTGCCAATCTTAGCTTCTCTAACGGTAGCCCCGAGACCTTGGATTTGAGCAGTCTCTTTCCCTTCAGTTTCTTTCTGGGTTGAGAGAGTCCATTTCACTCTGTTTGGATCTCTCCAGGGTGTTCTATTCTGGCATTTGAGCTGTCTCTCTCAGAGTGGCTCCATATCCTGCTGCCTCTAGGTCCGCCATCTTTGAAAAGCCAAAATTCCCATTTTAAATACTACTACAATGGCAATTACATTTCAACATGCTTCTTGAAGGGGACAAATATTCAAACCACAGCAACAAGGTACTTTCTCTTTTTCGTCACTAATATCGGCCCCTTCAAAATAACTGATTGGTCTTAATGGGTCAGATAATCATTCAAGATACAATTGCTGGGCCCAAGGCGATGGGCAATTGTGATTAACCAGCTGATGTCATGAGCCTCCACTGTGGCCTTTTAAGGGAGATTCCTCATTGATAAAAATAATAGAAGCGCATGGAGCCATGAAGGAATTGATTGAAAACTACAAAGTCGAGGAGACTGCAGACCCAGCAGAAGAAAATATGGAAAGAAGTCATTTATTAGAAGCAGGTATGCGAGGGAGAGTGTTCAGGGATTATTAACATGGGATCCTTGAGTGCCCTGGTTTCTAGACTAAGCTCTGTTATTTACCAGTTATGCAGCCTTGTACAAGTTATGTAATATCTTTGAATCTTACCTTCTAATATAAAATTCTATAAAATTTGAACTTTCTTAAAAAACTAAAAATTTTAAATAGAATGATAAAATTCTTTTTTTAGCATGTAAGCTTTATTTAAGCATTTTCAACTGAAAAAAAATCATCCAAGTCCAACACTCAGTTTCCCCACAAGCAGCATCTGTGGACAATGGTCATTAGAACTTCTTCCCTTCTCCGAGACACCTGCTGTGTTCACTGCTGAACTATGCTGCACAGCTGCCATGAATTCAGTCAATATTCTCGATCCTAACCTCCCATCAGCATCAGTTCCTGTTTTCCAGACTATGCATCAAAAACAAGACAAGGCAAAATTCACAGCATTGACAAGGGTAATATCTGCCTCATCTCACTGAACACATTGAATCCATTTAAGGCACCAAGAAATTAAACCTATTGAAGGACTTTCAACAGATGTAGATGCCCCACAAATGTAAGAAACATCCACATATTATTCACAGTGATTGCTTTTCGTAAATCCTTTCACCAAAGCTGTGGGTTTAGGATGTACATGTGGACAAGGTTTTTTTTTTTTTTTTTCTTTTTTTAAATGCCTTTTATGCTACTGAGCATCTGCATGTGCTCCTTGCTTTTTTTCATCTGGAAGCCTTCATGCTAACATCACTGTCAATTTCTCCAAAGATTTCAAAGGTTCAAATGCTTTCTGTTCCTATATCACAACATTGCATTCAGTTGATGTGACTCCATATAAGGAAGAGTGGTGTTTTGAAATGGGGCACCCACTGTCAAAGATGCAGCAAGTGCCATTTGAAAGCATTCTTAAGTGAAAAAGTGTGCAGATGGAAGGAATGGCAAAATATTTACACAACCCTGAAGTATATTTTCTATAGGAGTTGAAACAAAAATGAGTTGCAAAAATTCAATGGCAATTTTATATTGTATTTTATAATTAAAGAGCAATATTACTGAAAATAAGCAAAATTAAAATACTGTGTACTATGACTTCCAAAGAAAAATTTTTTCTATGAACAGAATATTATAAAGTAGGACTTAAATCAAAATAAGGACAAATTTTGTTCTAAAAGGCTCAATTTCAGACATTAAAATAATATAGTTGAATGTCCAAAGAGGAACAGTACCAGCAGGGATCCTTTGTACCAGTCATACTGCAGTACTTACCTACCTACGGGCAACCCTTTACTTCTAATCAAAATGTTTTAACACTTTGGATAACAACAGTATTCTTTTACTTCTATTTAAAAATCATGTCCAAAATACTAATTAGTGTATGTTCCACTGTCACACTAATTTTGAAAAAGGTAGTGGTGGTGGTGATTGTATGGCACATGTGCTACAGTGGGCTATTTGTTATCACTGAAAGCTCTAACAGATTCACTGTCACTGAGTTAGAACATAACTATTTTCACACAACACCACCATGTTCACAGGTTCTGCATCTGCAGATTCAGATAACTGTGAGTATATCCCCAGACAATGTAATGTAGCAACTACTTATCTAGTATTTACATTGCATTATATACTGCAAGTAATTTAGGGTTAATTAAAAGGGTGGTGCAGAATGTGAGTAAATTATAGGCAAACCATATCATTTTATTTAAGGGACATAAATTTCTGAATTTTGGTCACTAAGGGTAGTCCTGGATATACTTCTTGACTGCATATGAAGAGACAACTGTAGTTACTATTACTTCCAAATCTTTGACAAATATATGCCAGACTGGTCTACATTCTCTAGCAAGAGGAGCTGAAATGATTATTCTAGTCAAAGATCATGTTAAACCATCTTGTTATCATGCCACTAATAAGAAAACAGGAGATATTGCAATATTGCAAGGAAGTGCAGTCTGAGGCTTTAATGATAGGAACACTGGTAACAGACAACAGAGCAGAATATGGAGCACTCTCATATGGGAACTTCCTGAGGTTACTTCTTCCTCTGCTGAAAGCACCTGATTCCACCAAAGGGTACCATTTCATCAAAACAGGTCATTTTGTTCATCTTTTTCTTATAGAGATAATCACAGCTTAAGCTATTAACATTTCAAAGCTCTCTGTTTTGGACAAACCAGTATTTAGTTATTCTGAATACATAAGCAATCCAAGGCAATTTTGTTTTTTGTTTGTTTGTTTGTTTGTTTTGGTACTGGGAATCAAACTCAGGACTTTATGCTTGCCAGGCAGGCACTGTACCAAGCAATACTTGATTCATCATAATTCATTCAAGTTTTATTGATTTTTTTTGAAGGCATATGGAAAGATCCTTCAGTGATACAAAGCCGAGTCAGGCATGATTCCTGCACTCAAAGAGTTTATCATCTAGTTTGGGAGATAAAATATATATCAAATACATAAATGTTAGATAACAGAATTATTCCATGAGAGAAATGCTCATTAAGGTCATGGAAGTCAAAACTTCATTCTAGCCCTCAGGGCGAACAGTGAATTTGGGGATGGACTGTATTGAATTGGTCATACTCAATGCATTTGATTTCTTGAACAGATGTTTAGTGGGTACAGGTCAGGCTCTGCAGTTTTTATGCGGCCTGCACTCAGAGAAAGGCTTTGGACCTTCAGCAAACAGGACTGAGGGCTTCAGAGTGTAGAAGTCAGTGTGCTGGAGCTGCTTTTACCGGCTTGGAGGAGCCAATCATTAAATGTTAAGGGATATGGCAAGCAGGTCAACCTCTTCTTGATTGAAATTGTCATTTGGAGAGTGTGCATAGGAATTAGCAAACACTGCAGTTCAGTATGTCCTTCCACTCCCATCCAGAGTCACATAATAAGCTTTTGTTGGCTTGGATATGTTCCAGGCAGAGGAGGAAAAAATAAAATAATCACGTAAAATAAAATACTCCTCATATGATTTCCAGTGTATGATTTCCAGTAACCACCTTGATGGTCCATGCTTTTTCTGTCTATAAAAAGTTTGATATTTCAGGCTTTTCTAACTCTAAAGTCTGACTCTTTATAGAAGGGTACAGTGGTAAATAAAAATTTAAAAGCCAAAGACCAAAGAGTTAATAAAGAAGGGCACTTCTCCAGGCTGCCTGTTCAGTGCTGGCCAGGTGCTCAGGGGGAAGTGCTAATAAGCATTGATCTCTAGGCCATAATGAGGGGCTGCCCTAGCCTCTCCACAGGAGTGCTGTTTTCCCTGCTCTGAAGGTCTTCTGAAGTGGCTGAATAGAGAGCCAGAGCCAGAGACCCCTCCTTCCAGGGTCTCAGTGGGGTAGCAGGGCAAGTCATTTAACCTCTCAGTGCCTGAGGACCTTCACTTGCAAATTAATCTCACTCTCTACTTCTCTTGTCCCTGCTAGGACACTGTTTGAACCACCTACAGGCCCAGCTGAGGCCATCTATAGGTTGCAAGGAGCAAAGAATTGTGAAGTGTACAAAATATTGTTGTCATTAAGACCCAAGAAGGGAAGAGACCTTAACAGTTTAGCCAAGAAGTGTAACAGCATCAAGCAGCTAGTTTTAATGGTAACTGGAAAGGGAGACAGGGAAACTATTCTCGCCCACTGAGATTTCCAGGAAACACTAGAAGGTAGAAACTGGGGTTCTATATCCTTTAGTCCCATTTTCCCCTCTTTGTTACTTATTGACTTCCTGATTTATCCAAGACTGTTGTCTGTTTCCTACCTTTATATTTTTAGCAGTAAATACTGACAAGGCACAGTAGAGCAAACCCACAATCCCAGAACTCAGGAGACTGTGATAGGAAGATTACTTGAGCCAGGAGTTTGACACTGGCTTGGGCAACATAGTGAGACTCTGTCTCAGAATAAATAAATATTGGGAATAGTTTGTTTTCTTGAATAGATCCTGACTGATATAGTTGATGATACACCTTTTATAGGGAATGTTATTAGATTTAAAGAAAATCCTAAACAATTCCTTACTAGGGTAAGTGCTGAATAGATGTCCACAGGATTCTCTTTGTTATCAACTTGCTTTTATTTCTTGACCTCAGTGTTTTCTCTTTTGCTTTTTGATGTTCTAAATATTCCTGTAAAATTCAAAATTCAACGCCGATGTTTCTAGCTTTGTTAAGTTTGGTTAATCCCTAAGAAGACAGAATTTTTCCTGATTGCTTGCTCTCTCTCTCTCTCTCTCTCTCTCTCTCTATATATATATATATATATATATATATAAGAATTTAGCATATTCTTCTAAGAAGTTAATTACTTACAAATTTGCCATATCACACTAATCTGTAACATTTTTGTTCTCTCTCTAATGTTTGTGTCTTTCACAAATTCTCAATAATATAACAGGTGCTTTAAAATATTTTCTGAAATGAATGGAATAGAAGTACCCTTCTTGGCAGGTTTCTCTGCTAATAGATTCCTGAGCATTATGACAGACACTAGGAATGAATCTCCTAATCAAGGGTTGGATGCATTTTTATGCAGGTAGATATAACAGTTTTTTGAAGGGTAAAACTGCCTTACATATCCTTGAGTTTATTTTTATACTAACAATCCATTATATATTACACTATCCAAAATTCACTAGATTCTCCGTACTAAAGACATCCATCTCAAAGTGAATGAATGCGAGAAAAATGTTTGTTTTATAGATGAATAAAAGAAAATATAATTTGTGTTATGTGAAATCCATAGCATGTATATGAAATAACATATTCCTTCCATCTTATGAGTACTCAACAAATATTTTTGAATGTTTGGATAAATGTATGTTTTGGGTGAGGATTTAGAGAAAATTACATGTTTGTAAGTTAACCTCCAGAAATTATTCACTTATATGAATTTCAAATTGATATTTTCTTTTTGCTTCATAGTATCACTTATTATTTTTAATTTCAAAATAAATCCCCTTTAAGCAATCTCTTATAGTTTCTTACTTTTAATTGTTCAAATATACTATTTGACTTGTGAAAATCTTCCTTAGAATGTGACACCGTTCTGTTCACCTCTAAGTTGTTATTGGTAGAACAGCAGTAACATAAGATTCCCATGCTACAGAATGAGTGTGATTACTTTTCTTTTTCTCCATGCTTCCCCGCCAGCACTCTTTGTGGCCCCTTTTCTTGGTTCATGTCCTCCCGTCCCTGCTCCTGTCCCCTTTGTACAGCACATTCTCCATAAACTACTCTGCAGTGTGCTCTATGTGGAGGGAGCTGAGGGTTATTGATTAGCAATCATTTTTAATGAAAGCGATCCTGGTGTTTAATCCATGAAATCTCTTGATTTATAGATTAACCAACTGAGACCAGTGAAGGCAGCCACCCAAGCACAGAAAGCAAGTTATCAAATAGATCAGTCAGTTTCAATTGCTAAGACAAAATACCATTGTCTGAGTAGGTTAAACAACACACATTTTTTCCTTAAATTTTGGAGGCTGGGAAGTTGGGAAGTCCAGGATTAAGGCACAGACAGATTTGGTGCTTGGCAAGAACTCTCATTCCAGTCTGCAGACACTGAATTGTTGAGAGGCATTTGCATGGTCCTTTGGTGTTGTGTGTACACAGTGAGAAAGGAGAAAGGACTCATGTGTGTGTGTGTGTGTGTGTGTGTGTGTGAGAGAGAGAGAGAGAGAGAGAGAGAGAGAGAGAGTCAGAAAGCTTTTCTTCTTCTTGTGAGATCAATGAAATCATGGTTCCATTATGGTATTCCATAACCCCTGTGACCCATTTCATCCTAATTACCTTCTGAAAGTCCCACTTCCTAATGTCATAACACTGCGGGCTAGAGGTTTAACATATGAATCTAGGGATACATACACATCCAACCCATAACCCCAAAGCAGCCAGAGTGGAATAATATACTTTTACTGTAGTTTAATGTTGATCCTGGTAGATCCAACTTGCTAGAATTGCCTCTCTGGTATTATCTGGCTGCAGGCCTAGCCCACTAAGCAATGAAATAGGAAGATTCTTTTATGCTTGTCTATATATAATGACCATTCTAGTTTCTCTTGCTCTCATATTTTTGCTTTCAAAATCTTACCTTGTAGAGAAAAATCATCCTATGAGTGAAACACTCTCTTAGTTTAGGAAGTATCTTTTCTTAACCTTATCAAGCCTTAAAGGGTTGAAATTTCCCTGGAGACATAGACCAGGCTTCTGTCAGCTGTTCTATTTTCCTGAGGGTTTTTGAGCCAGGGTTCCCTCCACAGGCTGTTCCTTTCCATGGAATGTCCTTGCCAAGATTTATGACACAATAAGGAGAAAAAGAGCCATGTCAACTATCCTGTGAAGGAAAATGAGATTCTGCTAAATTTAAGGAGACTTTAAATGAACAAAAAGATCAGCAGGTTAAATACTATGAAGTAAGATAATAGATTAATTTTAGAATTTGCAGGAGTCATCCTAATTACAGGTACAACAGAGTGGAAAGCTGAATAAGTCCCATATCATCTTTTTATAGGCCATGACATAATTAAATTACTCTTCATTTTATAGATAAGATATATCTTTGACATAGACACATAGACAGTACTGGGAAATCTACCACTTTAGACTTTAACCTCACGCAGACTCATTCTTACCTAAAAAGGTCCAAGAATGAGACAAACAACACTTTGAGAAAAAACATGAGTTTTGGAAAGAAAAGCAATTGCTCCATTTGAAAATAAAGGCTCACCCGTGTCGGTGTGTGTAAGATAGTGGAAAGCAGCTCCTCTGGAGGGACCACCTAATACAATGTGAAGGGGTCAAGCAATGGACTGTGAGGGTTCCCTCCCCTATAATATTCTCTGACTCATTCCACATCCCCATCGGTGATATGCCAACCAGTGCAATGACAGTTTTTCAGTTTTTTGAAATGCAATTTCCGGGCCATCTTCCTACTTCCTGTCTTATGCCATACTTCTATGTCCCCAAGGAAATTCGGATGCCACTTCAGAAAGTCTTTACACAATAAAGTCTGTGCGCATGGAATAAAACACTATTCTCTGGGCATCTTAACATATCTACCTGAATATCTTCAAAGTGGACGTAGTTCTGTAGGTGTTCCATGCACCTCTTTAACCTGCTCTTTTCCTGGCTTACTATTCCTTATCACTTAGCTTCCAACACAGAATCCTCGTTCACTGTCTTTTGCTTATTTCCATGTCCAGGCTGTCATCACGTCTTGTGGGTTCTACCTTGGTACATTTCTTTAAAAGTCTTCTCCCTCTCCATTTTCATCAGTACCAACTTGACATTTAACCTGTTACTCAACATCATTGGTTTTTAAATATGTTTTCCTCTCTTTCATATTTTTCTCCCATTGATTTCTGTACAATTTTTCCATACTTCTCTCCCCTCTCCTTCTCCTTTTATTATGTTTATTTTTTTTTTTTTTTGAGACATGGTCTCACTGTGTAGTTCAGGTTGGCCTTGAGTTCTCCATGTAGCCGAGGCTAGACTAGAACTCACAGTGATCCTCCGAATTTAGGCTCCCAAGTGCTGGGATTACAGATGTGTACTACCACTGCACTTGGTCTTTATTATTTTTTCTAAATTCTTCAGGCAATATCTGTCAAACTTGTATTATGGGTCAGTTGCTAAGTGACAAAGACCAGAAAACTATGAGTTTCACCTCAAGGAACTGATACTGGAGTGAGAGATTGGTGAGACATAGTGAAGTATTCAGTGATGGCAAATCTTTTAGAGTGGTAGTTTAATACCTCTGGTATAGATGATTTGGACAGAGAGATTCAATTCTAATCCTGGCTCTGACACTCCCCAGCTATATGGCCTCAGATAATATACTGGTAAAATGGTGATATCAGTGGTGACTTTCTCACATATTTTCAGCAAGGAAGAAATGAAATAATCAGATAACTGACTTAACACATATAAACAACAAATAGAAGTACCATTATTGTAAACCAACATGCTTCAAACTCTTGAAAAAATAGGACCTTTTTTTGTTTGCTGTAGTAATGTGTTTTTTTTTCTTTACCTCAAACACAACATAGTTTGAGATCTTGAGTTAAGGAATCAATGTGAACATTTTCAGGATATAATCATGGAGGTTTTAGGGCCTAGAAAATACTCAAATAGAACTAGTTAGTGTTCTAAATACATACCCTGGTATATCCATATGGCTTAAGCTTATTATCTCTTATTAGGAGGCAATTATCTGTATTTTGTAGTGAACATGACAACCGTGTGACACTGATTCTGTGCACCACTAACAGGGCAGTCTGACAGTGTTGATGTCTTCACCTGTAAAGAAAGTCCATCATAACACATGCTCCATAGACCACGGAAATCTGGTTCTTCAAGAAATAATTAGATGCAAATAGTATGTATTCGGAAACATTTGCCAGTCAAGTAGAGTAAAAACTTTATTAATTTGAAATGCAAGGAACCAGAAAACTGAGCTCTGAATTAATTGGGTTTGGATTATTTGATATTTTTATTAAGGGCATTCAGTCATTTAGGCAATAACAGCTGGTATTTAAATCTTTTTTGTGTGTTAGCCCTTTGAGGTTTTATTATCAAGGCATGATTTCTTATAATAATGTGATGAATCCATTCAACTGTTAACCTTTGCAGCTGGACATATAAATCCACGAGTTTACCTGGGATTTCTCCTGCCTGGCCATGTTTCCATCTATCAGGTTTTTTTTTAATCTCATTTTTACTAACTGCCATTTTGCCTGATTCTCTCCAATTTTTTCTGTTCTTTATGATAGCAGAGAGAACTGGTGGAGGCCTTCCAAGCAACCACAGGACAAGGTCATCTGACTGCTGCTTATGCATCAAGTCATCTGAGCATTTAATTGCTTGGTTGATGTATATCTTTATTTGCATGATAAATATTGTAGAAGTCTAACCATTAGAAAGTTTAGAGCAATTCTAAGTCCCTGACCAAGGTAGACAGTTCTTTTAGCACCATTCTAAATCACTGTTGAAAGATGATACTGCTACACAAAAGTCAAGGTTACCTGTGATGTTCTGTAAATAGACAAAGCACAAAACTGTTGGATTATAATCATAAGTCATTCTAAATTGGAAAACATTGTTTTGATGACTTTGTTAGGCAAAAAAATGACAAGAATGTTGCCTTTTATCATTAATAAAATCTATTAAAAGCCTTCAGTTCAATGAGAAAGATAGCTACACATAAAAGTTTGTAACATAAATAGATTCAAGACAATATACTGAAAGCTGGAAGTAGTGCTTATTGCAATGATTGTAAGAACTTAGAAAAGAAATGTTGATTATATGTGAGGGCAATAGTAACTATGCAAAGCTCAAACAATGTTTAACTTATTGTTGGTTGCAAATACATATTTACTGAATGTCTAATAGACTCTCTTCATGTGGCAAGGTTGATTTAATTATTAATGTCATATCTCTATTTTATGTATTGCTGTATAAGATAACATTTCTCCCAGCCTACATTTAAGTTACTGCTGCATCTCATAGTCTTTTAAAGCACAAAGCAATTCTTGGATGTGGTATTGCCTGTGTGCACCAGTAGCTATTATTGAGTGAGTACATATCTGGAGCAATGGTTACTATAAAAGATCAGAATTGTCCCTGGACTCCCACTCAGATATGATACCTTGGGTCTCCTTTATCTTCGTCCATCACCATTGCTCAAGCCCATTCAACTCTACAAACAGAATTATCTGTATACTTTCTTGGTGGAGTTGAACATAACACATAATCCTGCCTTTTTAATTATGTTGAGTCCGACTTTTTTTTAAACTTATGTCCATACCCTCCCCTTATTACAGAAGCTAGTCTGACTGTAGAGTAGATAAAGATGGACACTCAATATAATTTCTATTAGCCCTGTGTTCAGAGTGTAAATGAGTAGATATATTTTCAAGGTCCTTTAAATTCACATAAGCACTAATGACTGAAATTATGTTTTTGATTTACAAGAAAGAGTGGATTTCTAGACTTCTCAAAATGGGGTGGCTTTAGACTAATGATCTTGGGATGAAGATCTCTGCAATTTAAGCCCATTGAGCCATTCAACACCTGGTCCTTTTCCACAGGCTCAAATTATATTATTTATCAGATATAGTCATTCAACTAACCTAGATCCATGCCCTGAATATGTTACATATTGCTATAAAAATTAATTTTTCTTCAATTTTTTAAAAAAGTTAGCTGGTACTGGGAACCAAATAGTTTTGGAATTTGATAATATTTTACCTACCTGAGGACAAGTGTAGTGTTCCAGTGTCATCAACCTTAAGAGCATGACTGACTTGAATGGTCTAACTGGATCTTGTCTGTGAACAGCTTTCTCTAAGCCATGTTGAAAAGCTTGGTAGTATAATAAAAGAAAGACCTTAGAATTTTAGAGAAAGTGCTTGAATAAGCACATTAAAGATTTTCTTGAACTGAAAACTTCAGACAATAGTTTTGAACTGAAATTGCCATAGGTAGTAGAAGAGTGTGAAATAAGAAGAGTGAAAATTGAGTGTAAGTCTAGAATGAAAGGCAAGGGAGGGAGTCAATGTCCAGGAAGGGATTGGAAAGTACTCATCACTTAGGAAGTGCTTGCTTTGTGCTGGCAGTGCAAACCCTTTCATGACCCAAAACATCTTACAGCCTTTACTAGATCAATGTATGGTAGATGATAATATTGGCCCCATTTTACAAATAGAAGAAATTGGGAGCATAGAGGTTAGATAACCCTGCACAGGGTTACTCAACAGGAAAGCAGCAGATACGGGCTTAAATAGATTGCGACACTAGGTATTGCTCTCTGCTCTGAGAGCCAAGCTGAAGTTAGAATCAGGCTCCATGTTTAAGAAAGAGTTATCTGGTGTCATTATTTGAAAATAGTTCAGAGTGATAATATTGGATATGTCAGCAAAGAAAGGGTAGAATAGGCAGGAAGGGAGCTGCAGTTCAGGGGACAGAGAGGCAGTGGGCTTAACAATCAGTCAAGCAGTCTTGGAGACACGCATTCAAGCCCTCAAGTCAGAGAGCTTTTGTGCAAAAGCATTTTGAAGACCAAGTATCCAATGAGCAGCTCAGAGTTTTCTGGGTTTCTGGACCATAAACTTGACTATCATTTTTGGAGAAATTTTTAGTCTAAGAACAAGTATTTCCAGTGTGAGGAAAGCTTCTGCTACTTTCTGCTGATATAGAGTAGATTTACAGCACAGGTGAAGTTCAGATCCCAGAGAGTAGAGTAGATAATTGGGTCCTCAGTGGGAAGAAATAGGGATTATAATACCCCAACAATTAATTTAGGAACCCCTGGAAAATAACTTGATACCAGGTACATCTCTGGAGCTTTCCCAGGGGATATTTCAAATCATTCTGCTGTTCTCATTCTCATTCTCCCTCAGTTTACAGAAAGTAGCCCTACAAACAAAGTATGAATTTCTGGAGGCCTTTTTCCAGGATAAAAGGCCTCTGAAGTTAAGAAGCTCTGATTCTCAGGATTGCCTCTCATTCTCCACAGATAATTCTGTTCAACAAGTCAAGAGTTTCTACTGTTCACTGCCCCAGGGAAGTAAGACAATGAGGCTGACTGTACTAAAGAACTTTCTGCCTAACCATAGGGTGTTTTCCTCCCATCAATAGGCACTGGGAAAGCGTTTCTTTCCCTGGGATTGACTTCCTCCCCTGCCTTTCTCTTTCTAGACTTACACTCGGCTTTCACTCTTCTCATTTCACAACCTTCTGCTACCTATGGCAATTACAGTTCAAGGCCACTATGTGAAGTTTTCAATCCAAGAAAATCTTTAACATACTTAGGCAAGCACTTCCTGTGTTCTGCACAGACTTTCCATAATTTCAGACTTTAATTCATCCACAAATGTCAGCTACTGGGGATTTTTGTGTGTCTGACCAAGCTAATCTTTTATTTCCATTCTTACTTCCTGGCTATTTACCACCTTTGTTTGGAAGTTATGAGGTGCAGAAATGGCTTCAAGGGGGACCTGTTCTTCCCTGATGTGATCAATATCGTGATCTTGCTCAGCGCAGAGCAGCCCCTATCAGTAGGCACTGGGAAAACATTTCTTTCCTTAGGATTCCTTTATTTATGCTACCTACCATTTACACACATTACACAGCTCAAGGACATGAATCTTGCAACAGTGTGGATTCAGGTGTGTCACAGATACCCATTCATAACCCACACTCCATCCATGAGAAAAGAAAATACTTGTTCTCAGTCTCTGCTTGATTAATGGTATTTTCCTTAGGATTACTTCCTCCCTATGTAGCAAATGTAGCAAAGCTGATTTCACTTCTAGATATCTGACTTGGTCAATAAAATTCCTGAGTGACCATGCCACACATCTGCGTTCAGTGGAGGGTAAGTCCTTGCAAGAACTTGTTCCTCCCTCTCTGTAAAACTGGATTTGCTCATGTGCAACAGGAATCCCATATACCTTAGATTGTCCTTAAATAAAGTTGCCACAGTTCTTTGAATCTCTTCTGAAAATTAGAATATATTTCCCTGACAAATCATGCTACTGAAAATATCCTATAGTCAAGACCCAAAGAAATGTCAAAAGGCTTGAGTATGGCTATAAAATGATAAGTATGCGTTAAAAATTACTTAGAAGGTTGACGTGGATAGCTAGCCAGAGGTCTGGTGTATTCTGTGGGCAAATAGTGTAATTCAGTGCTTCAACCACTTCTGGTCTCCTTCAGAATTTTCCACCACCAACACCATGAAGAAATTGATCCATATCCGGATATTAGCCAACCATATAAAATGTAGGGGGCTGGAATTGGAGAAAATTTAACTTTTCAGAAATCTGTAAGAACAATGAAGTTTTAAAGAAAGAAGAAAGAATGTGGTGTGATAGCTCAGAAAATGAGACCAATTACACGAAAGCATATTTTGCATACATACAACCTTCAGCATCAAAAGATCAGTATGTACATTTCTTTTTTCTCTCTCCTACTGTATCCCCCTTATTAAAAAAGCTGACTATTAAGTATCTTAGATGGGAAATGTCCATAAAAATAGAATCATGCAACAGCTGAAACCTTTTAAAAAAAACCTACTGAGCTGAGCTTATAACGGTTATCAAACTCACTAGATTAAAATGAGCGCTCACTCTCGGTGCCAGCGTGCTCAAGGCCAGCATTCCCCAAATGAGCTCTCTGAACTAACAGTCTGGGTCTCTCCTGGACCCAACTCTGTACTAACAGATGCAGAAAGTCTGAGGGTTCATCCAGAAACCTGCACTTAACTGCTCATCCAGGGGATTCTGTTGCTCTTTAGGTTTGAGAGCAAATATACCTTAATAGTGCTTTGGAATCTCCTGGTGATTTTTCCTCCTCTGTAGTCATACATTGGTACAGTACTCTAGTGCTTTGGAATTCAACGAATTTGATACTTGACTCATTTTTATGAGAAAATTTTGTCCTAGAACCCCTCATTAGCTTGGTACTCTAAGTGCAAGCTAGAACTTGTCGGTATCAATGGCCTGATGACCCATTACCTTTCTAGAATAAACAGTTTATCTGCTATAAATTGTTTTTGGTGCTCTTCCCATAATGACAAGTACTGAAGTAGTTGTAGGGTAGGGACACAGTTACAAACTGTCCCTACCCTACTCTTTGTAGCCTTTGGTCTAGAATGTAGCCTACAGGGATTTTAAAATACCCCTAGAGGCATTCTCAGGCATAGTCAGCCCAACACCAGCCTAGAATTTTGCTTGCTAAAAGTCTGAGAAACTTCTCAAATTATACCTGGAGATTTTGCTAAAATACAGATACAATTTGGCAGGGTTGCAGTGACACCTTGAATCCTGCATTGATCTGTGGAGGAGGGAGTGCAGCCTGAATCCTCATGCTGAAAATAATTCTTGCAGTTGGTCACCAGGCTATGAATGGTCAGAGGTAGGCAGGCTCGCTCCTTATTGCTTTTATCAATTGGTCATCAATTTTTCAGAGTCAGAGTGTTGATTTCCAAACAGGTCAACATGTTTGGAACAAGAAAAACTTACTGTAATTTTGTTACATATTTTGAACACCGATAAAATATTATCTTGGAAAAGTATTTCCTAATCTGTTATTCTGAAAAATAACTTGAGAACGTCAAGTCTCAATACAGGGAAATGTTCAATTAAGCTGTAGAGTTAAGTATAAGAAAGCCATTTAGTGTCATAAAAATGCAGACAGATACTATACTCAGGATGCTTTGTCAGAGATTTTTTAAACACTTACTTGTTTTAATGACTCTGAGACTGGAAATATCAAAGGTATAGGTCGTATCATACAAGTGATGTAAAATTCCAATTGTAGGATCTTTCCTCAAGGAAAACTTTCTAATTCTTTCAAAAGTTTTGCAAGAAAATTAGTATTTGTATTTTCAGTTAAAGTAGAATATTTGATACATATGTATATCATTTTAGTGATCTCTTGCTTATTGAACTTTATTGATTGACTACTAGTCTTGGCTATGCCAGGTGAAGAGGCATAACTAATTGCATTCTATAAGAACATTACTAATAACATCTTGCATGGCACATTAGCTGCACATCAGCCACCGAGAAAAAAGTTTAGCATTTATTTTAACTAATCCTTACAAGAGTATCAGGAAATACTATTAATATTCTCATGTTAAGGGTAATGAAAACAATTTGGTTGCTTCTATTCTCACATTTTCCTGGCATCTCCACATCCAGTACAGACTAAGAAACAGAAGATTCCTTAGAGTCTAGTGGTTTGTTTAAACAGAAATTGAACACACTGAAAGCGCATTGAATAGTAAGTACTTAACTTGATAAAGGAGCAAATCTACTTATGGATAATGCATTCTGTTCTGAATGAACAAAGTAACTGAACAGTTACAAAAGGTGAGAGGCAAAAGGTGACACTCCTGTTGAGCTGGCTCCAACATGTCTTTCTCCTTTCCTCTCCATCCCCAGCACACACACACAGTGGCCCAGGTCAGTGGACACCTTAGTCTTTCCCATGTTTTTCATGTTCTTCTTTCATCACCTGTCTGAAATGCCCTTTTGTTTCTTTCCATGGTAAAATTTTATTCTTGAAAATAAGTAATTCCTCTTTATAATACTCAGTGAATGCGTCACTCTCATGTGACAGTGTATAGAGGCAATTAGTTTATATAACCTCTAGGTGAGAGAGGTGAATTTGCAGAATTAGTTTGTACAACAAACACTTGTTAAGTGACTGCTTGGTGACAGCCATGAACTTGGCAGACATGACACCTGCCCTTATGGAAGATACAGGTTGGTATCAGGCAGGGACTGCCCCTTGGATTTGTCCCCATGTTGCATTTTTCTGATAGTTTGTCTGAGCTTTCCAAGTTTGCATACATAGCTCAGAGCTTCAGTGTTAAGTGTGGTCTACTGAGTCTCTCCCTTTATTTGTGTAACTTCCCAAAAGCTGCCTCCTCCACTTGCATGTCAGTCTCTATGCAACACTCAACATATAGTTGTGTTACAAAAACATATTTCCACCTCTTGAGTTTTATCTCCTCTCATTCTTAAATTACTCCATATATTATCTCTCTGCCTTTGTTGCCCCTAAGAGAGCTTATCACTTTTGTTCAGATGTTGTAGCTATGTATATGACAACTGTTTTTTATTCTGTGTGCTTTCAGAGCAAAGATGTCTTACTTAAATTTGGTTCCATATTTTTCTACTTTTTATTGTAAAATACACATAATTTAAATTCAGCATTTAAGCTAAGTTTAAGTACACATTGCAGTAGCAGTAAGTATGCTCACAATGTTGTGTCACTGTCAGCACTAACCATCTGGGAACAGATTTCATTGTCTCAAAATGAAATTCTCTACTCATTAAACAACAGTTCCTGTGACCTCTTCCTCTTAAACCCTGGTAAACTCTATTCTACCTTTGTTTCTGTGAATTTGCATATTCATGCTACTTCATGTGGAATCATCCATTACTTGTCCTTCTGTGCCTGGCTTATTTCACTTAGTGTATTTTTCAAGGTTCATCTGTATTCCAGCATCTATCAGCATTTCACTCCCTTTCAAGGCTGAATTAAACCCCACTATATGTAGATTCCACATTTTACTTGGCTTTGTGGAGGATCACATTCCCCACTGAGCAATCTGGCAACATGAGTAAAAAAGGTAAGATGACAGAGCAGATTTTTGAGGTCTTTTAAAGCTCTAGTTCTTTGTCAGTGCTTATCTTGTTCTCTCCCTTCCCAGGGGACATTTGGCAATACCTAGAGACCAGGAGATAGTTTGACTATAACTGGATGGTGGTTTGTTATTAGAACTTAGGATGTTGTGCACAGAAATGTTAAATATTTTCTAATGCATAGGTCATCTCCTAACAACTTAAAATTACACAACCCAAAATATGAATAGTGCTGAAATTTAAACACCTTCCCTGAAAATACCTTCTCACTTTATAGAAAGCTAAAGAGATAGATCCAAGACATCACTCACACGAGAGGAGCAGTTGCCACATCTTAAGCCAGGCCTGGTAGCGTCATCAGTAGCATTCCCAGGATGAATTTTGCAACATAATGACGATCTCCAAAGTGCTTGCATGAACTTGAATAAAATGAACTATTTTAGAAAAGTAACTCTGCATATAGCATTTCCTCTGCTGAATCTATAAACTATGCAATCCAATAATTGCTTTCTTTTCCACTTCCATGGGAAGTGTTTTTAGGAATAATAAGTTGATATTTCTAAGTTCTTTTTGAAAGTGATGCTAAAAACTTCTCTAAATTATTTTTATCACCTCTGTAAAATTTAAAAGCAAAGTATTACTTTTTGTCAAAAGTAGGTCTTACCCTGATTCTCTTCAGTTATAACCTCTGACTAGCTATTGAAATTCTCTGATTACAGGCTGACATTGTGCTATCCCAGGAATTATACCAGTTAAAGCTACAAAATAATTGATTGTAGCTTGACAAGACTGAACTGTTATAGTTTGGAAGAGGATTTCAAAAATGATAGAAAATTTGCTCCTAAAACTATCCTTGTTTCAAGTATAAAATCAATACTATGGCTTTAGATATTGATTAATCTTGTCAATTTGATTTATTAACTTCCTAATTACAAAAAAGATTTCTAAAGTTTTATCACCCTTCATCTGAGAAGGAACACTAAGGAATAGTCATAGTTTCTGTGCTTGCTTTCAGGAAAAAGAATCATTACCTGATTACACCCATTCAGCCTTCCATCATCTCCCATGAAATCTTTTCATCTTCCTTGGATGCTCAAATTTAAGTATCTTTTTAAGTAGTCTTTATCATGAAATTTCATTTTTTTGGCTAAGTAGAGGAAACTAAGAGAAAATTAAAAAAAAAACTGTCTCATTAAATTAGTAAGAATGCACCACAGCTGACTTGGGTCTTAACCCCTAGACCAAAAGAGACTGTATTACCAATACTGATTCAATTAAAATACGTGTGCATACTCAGGCAAGTTGATTTTTGGGGATCTCTGAGGGAAAATGGTCAATAAAGCTATCTTACCTCTGTCAACTGTAAAGTCACAGATCATTACAAGATGGATTGCTCCTCCTCCTCTTCCCTCAGGTCTGCATCACCAAGGTTGCACCTCAGTATGTTCCAGCAGTGGCTACAGATTTTCTTTACACTAGGCTGGCAGGAGCAACAATGAGGTCGGAAGGGTGGCACTCAGGGATCTATTTGAAAGTTCCAGTTACACAGCAAGCTCGGGGTTTGATTGAGGTTGTGTTTCTCTCAAGGAATGGCTTGAAAGACCCAGCAGTGGTTACGGAAGTGCTATGGTCCCTCTCTGTTCACCTACTGTGGAACAAGAGTTTGAAATCATAACTGAAACCTGCTAAAATGAGTTAGAACAGAGCATGACCAACAGAGCCAGAAGGACTGAGTAACAGAAGATATTCTCACTGACCTTGTTATGAACTGTAGATGAATAATTCAGGGCCATATTTGTTAGAATCATCAGGATGTCTGATCTATTGGCTTTTTCTCCTTCTTTCCATTTCCTCACCTTTCATATTCATCATAATTCTTCATCTTCTCTTTTTTTCTTACATTCACTCTTGTAGGTGTCACATATGGGCTATAAAATTCATTTCAGTCAGGGGATACTGATCTGTGTCAGCAGCCCTGACCACTTGCACAGCTGCAAACTAGAATTTCCATCTGCCTGTTGAGTACAACCCACTCATGTGTTCCCTTCATATCTTAAATACAGTTTTTCTGAATCCACAATCATTGGCCTATTCTCCAAATTAGCATGTGCTCTGGCTTTCCCCGATTTTCCTCCAAGTGGTGTCTCTTATCTTCCCAGATCCTCCAATCTGAAGCCAAATGCATATTTATTCTCTCATCTACGTGTTCCCCAAATCTCATTTTATTAACTCTCCCTCCAGAATCTATTGATGTGATATTTCCTGAATTACACTCCAGATTATGACTTCCATCATTGGTACAAGTTTGACTAGATCTCCTATGCTGGGCTTAGGGTTATTGCTCTCAATCAATCTTCCTGGTAGTTGTGAAAAAGTATCATTTGGAGGATACTTTTAGTAAATATTCAGAGCACATTTACTGATTGTTCCTTATGTGAGGTCAGGTACCGGGCTATGTGGTTTTTATGGAATGATAAAGGAGATAATGTTTTTGCTTTTGTAGATTACAATGAATAAGAAAAAGGCAGACAATTAAAAGTTTAAAAAGTGTCTATAAAATTTTAATTTAGTAAGTGCTATAACAAATAAAAGAAAACACAGTGGAATAACAGAATAATCAGACCCGAAGGTGGTGACACTGGAAAAATGAAGTAAGAGCTGCGAAAAGCATGATTATGATCTGTGACTCAATTTCTTTCTCTCAAATTGAGTTGAAATTTCTTATCTAAAATATAGTCATTATTTTTCAGACTTTTCCATTGCTCCCTTTAAAAACCCCATATGCCAAGCCAAGTGGCCCATATGTTATTGCTAGGTTCTGTTTTGCACTCTCTGTCTGCATCTTTATCATGGGTTTCTCTTGTGGATCTTCACTTTCAATCCTAACTCTTGAAATTCAGATCATGACTGCATTTCAGGGAAGGGCAGGAACATAGCTATTTCGTGAAGCTTTCATCAGTACTCTTAGCCTCCCAAATTCACTGATCTTACCTTTCCTCCTTTGGATTCTCTTCTTTATTCTTTGGATTCCCATCAAATGTTTATTTTTGCCTTTCCTATTTAGCACTTAGCTTATGCTTAGAACACAGTATTTATTTGAGTGCAAGCTTGACTCTTCAATCAAATTTTAAACACACAACACATTTCTTTATTCCCTGAGGTTTTCTGGCAAAGTTCCTTGATCTACGAAAACATCCAAAAATTTGTGGAATCAATAAATAGGCATCTCTAAAAAATATCAACAAAATCATAGCCAATAACTGGTGTAGGAAAGGAATGTGTTCTGTATGCTCTCCCAGACTGATCTCACTTGCACATTGGCTAGCATGTAAAAGATGCTCAATGCATGTTTGTTGAACTAAAAGTCTAGGGATACACAGAAAGTCATTGTGGTGGTTAACTGATTGTCAGCTTGAGTGAAAACACCCTGCTGAATTGAGTCAGCATGATTCTGTGCATGGAAGACACACTTTAAGGAGGATTGTTTTCTGAAGGAAATAAAGGGAAAATGGGAGGGAAGGATTTCAGCTGACCTATTTTGGAGGCGCTTCATTGTGGTTGTTTTTCTTCAGAGGAGTTTTGGCTGTTTTCTTTTTTTGGGAGAGCATCAATCTTTGTCTTCATCTTGGATATCATCTCCTGGCTTCCAGTGCAGATCTCTCAGCCTTCCGGCACAAATATTTCAGCCTTTTGGCATAGGCACTTCAGTTTCCAGCTCTGGCCCTTGGGATTCTCCTGTCATGGATTCTTGAGCATGGATTCTGATACATGCATAAGCTTCAGGTCTTTGACTAAATCCTTCAGGTCTCAAGCTCAAAGGCAGACACTTTGCCTTCTCCTGCATCTGACTCTAGTAAGCACTGATCAATACAGTCCCAACCAAGGGTATACTGGATGTGATCTCTGCCAATACTTGAGTTTCTTTAAATCAATCACAGAATATCTTGAACTCAGTAAATCCACTGCTTTTTGGTCTAGTCATTTCCATGATGGCAACATCAATCCAATCTTTGTAAGAAAATAACCAGTGACACACATTGGTACTGGCTTTCTTATTATATTGGTAGTAACTGAATCTTGATCATTATAAATACTTGGAATAATTTTTTCCCTTTCTGAAAATCATACATAGGTACATTTTTTTTCTAGTACTTCAAAGTTTTGGCTCTTTCAATGCACAGTTATTCCCTCTGTCTTTCACGGCCCATGTTCTTCTTCCCTTTCTTTAAAGCCAAGCTGAATAAAAATAAACCCCACAGATGCTGTTCTGAGTATATTTTTCAGCAGAGGCAGTGTATGGAAGCAAGATGAGAAAAGAGTCAGCATCACAACAGGCTGTTGGAGGTGCCAATGACAGTGGAAGTCTCTATAACACTAGAACAAAGAAGCTTAAGACATGGAATAATTTAGTATAAATGTTCGTCAGGAGATGCAAAGTTATGAAAGACAGAAATACTCTTCTTAATGGTCATAACAAACTGAGAAAGCAGGAGCATCACCTAAAAGCAGGAAGGAAAGAAAATGAGGCAAGATTAGAGAGTAAAGAAGGAAGGGAGGGAAAGAAAAATGCCTTTTATCTGAGTCTCATGTACAGTAAGTCAAGCATGAAAGACATTCCTAGTTAAATTAGCCAGGGTTGTAGTCCTCATTATTATGAGAGGAAACTGAGCCATTAAAATAATTACTCTAAAATGCATATGTTGATGGTAATAAAATATGTTTTATTGCTTCACTTTCTCAGGTTATTGAAATCCCTTAAGAACCATTATCTGATTAAGTCTTATTATGTGGTTATAAGGTTCGGGTTGGGAAAATTATTCCTCCTTTCCAGCCTAAGAGATAAGGATGCAGAGTTGTGTGAACTCTAGCCAGCCAGTAACAGAAATGAAAGGCTGAGATTATTCTGGAGTTCAAAACTGTCCATTTTTGTACTGATACATTTTTCCTCTATGGTCCAGCTTGCATCATGCATAAGTTATTGGGTGACATGTTTGAATGAGTTTAATGTGCCTCATTTACAGTTTTTATATCTCTGCTTATTTATTTGCTTTTCAGAACTGAAACAACAAGTAGAAACATTTTGTCAGGAGCCAAAACCTGAAACAAAAATATATAAACCACTTGCATAATTTCCCTAGGGAATCTTTCCTTCATATTAAGAAGAACAATAGTCTTCCCAAAGGGGAATGTCTCCTTTCATCTCAGAGGCAGTGTATTCTGATTTAGGAGCATTTCCTACCTTTATTTACCAAAATCTGTTAATTTTTCCCCTTTGGGAGGAAAGATGTTGAAACATTTTGGTAACTCAGACTGTTGACATGTTCTGTGCCTTTTCACATATGCTTTCTTCATCATATTCAAGAAATAGAGCATTATGTTCTGTGTGGCTCTCTATTTTTCTTTGCCTCATTAGAAAATCTCAGATAGGGATATTGATCACCTCAAGAGGTTAAACCAATCAATTACAGTCTGGTTCTCCATTTTCAGGTCTAAAAAGATGATGATTTGACATGTAAAATTCTGACAAGCCTTTCCATTCAGGTGAGAATCTTTTCCGTATCAAATGAAATTTTTTCCCAGGGGTTTTCTCCCTGGAGTTTCTCTCTTGCAGCTATTAACATGGAGATAGTATCTTTTATAGACATATTTCCCCCTGGCTATCACTGCCTCTTTCCCACTTGAAATACTAATCTTTCATTTTTGATATCACAATTGTTTTCAAAGTAACATCCTGACATATTATAACCACTTGACATGCTTGAAAAAGATGGAATATATTTTTAGCTTCCTAATTTCTTACAGCTTTTGCAGAAATAAGTCTGCTACACAGACAGTTCATTGCTACTTTCCAATGACTATAGAAGATGAAGGAAAATAATGAGGCTTTTTTGGCAAGAGTTTTTTAAAACCATTATATAACTTTAAGACTTTACATTACAGCTTGTTTATGAAAGTCTACAATAGAATGGGATTTCAAAAGGTCAGTGTTCTTAGGGGAATCTAGAAGGGAATCTAAAAGACATGTTGATGAGAAACACAATGAAAGACCATGGGTGCATGGTTGTCAGATAAGGAAGATGTAACCTCATGCTTTCAGAGTACAATATAGCTCTTTTGAGCCTCTTGGTCTTTTTCACAGTCTAATTATATCTGCTTGCTGTCCATGACCTACTGATACCATTTTTTCTCTACTCCAAACTCTTGGTTTCCATATCAATATTTCTAAGCAAACTGTTTTTTTAATACTATCTCTTTTCTGTTCTTGTCCTTTGGGTCTTCAATGTTTCTTCTCTGTTGATCACCTTTGTAAACCTTGGCAAAAGTCACTGTCAGGGGCCTGTAGACTCTCCACTATGTAAAGACTTTGTATTTGTGACTCACTGAGATTTATGGCAACTTTAAAAGGCCTTCAAGTGTATAAGTGTCACTCACACCATGTGACTTCTCTATCCTCTCTGTCTCGCTTCAATTCCTGCTTCTCCCTGGTAAATAGTGTATCTGGTACACTTCTCCAAAGGGTTAGAAGAAACAGTAAAGTCACAAATCTCAATCTCATCTTCCTTTCTGTTTTGTTCATAAATTTAGTAAAGGAATTCTGTCTTTTCTTTACTTCACATTGTTTCATTGGTGATATAAAGGACTGCAGTGAGGTATTTGTGTTTTACTTCACACGTGTGCATCCATAGAAGGGATCTGAGCCTTTGAATTAGAAGGCTACTATTATACATCCTGTGAATGCTAGCAAAAAAGCTCTTCTCATCAACTATCCAGATAGAGAAAAGAAGTCCAAAGTAGATCAGAGTTAACACCTCTGAAATTCAAGTGGTCCATGGAAATGGCCTGAGAATGAAACAGATAAAAAATTAAAAAAAAAAAAAAAACAGAAAAAAACCTAAAACCAAAGACAGACCAAAATTCAAAAAACAAAAACCAACCAAACAAACAAACAAAAAAAAACCCTCAAGACTTTATAAAATAGAAAATGGGCTTTCAATCAGAGAGATCTGTATTTGTGAGTTCTGACTTGCTAACTGTGGAAATAGTTTCTCTTAGTGGCTCTGAATCCTTCCATTTGAATTTTCTGAAAAACATTTTATTTTGTGCTATGGATGAAACTCAAAGGTGTTCTACCAATGAAACGTATCCTTACATCGTCCCCACACCCCTTTCTTTTTGAGACAGGCTCTGAAAAATTGTATAGTCAGGCCTCAAATTTGCAATCCTTCTACTTCAGCCTCCCTCAGTGCTGAGATTACAGGCATATGCCATCATGCCCAGCTAAAACAAAAACATTTAAACATATAGATTTTTAAGCCAAATCTCATAATTGGTGATGTGCAGGCACTGAATATGAAACAAAAAAGTCTGTTTTAAATTACTCCTTGAGGAATTCTGACAGTCAGTCTTGGGTTTGGGGTATTCATCTGAGCTGTCTCCATATATACATTTGGTCAGCATTACCTTTGAAATGGCGTAAAACATGTAAAGTACTTTGAACAATGCCTGCCTTAGAAGATGCACATTGAATAGTGGTGCAATTATTAAGAAACTGTGGTACTGGGAGTGATGGTGCAGGCCTAAAATTTCATCACTGAGGAAGCTGAGGCAGCAGGACTGCTGTGAGTTTGAGGCCAGTCTGGGCTACACAATGTGCTCAAATCCAGGCAAAACTGTAGAGTGAGACCATGCCTCAAAAAACAAGCAAAATAACACACACACACACACACACACACACACACACACACACAAGGCAAAGTTATCGTCAATAAAACTAATATAATCAGTAGTCTTGAAACAATTTTGAACTAACAAATAAGTGATTTTTTTTTCCTCTTCTATTTTATTCTGAAAGAATTTAGGCAAATTGTTGTAGGTTAGGCCTATAGAATCTAATCTCCTTGTGGTAAAATAGTCGCATATTTATTCTCTGCTTAGCTGTAGTCTGTACATCTCTCAGGTATTTATAGATGTTGTTTTGTTGCTATTTATTTGTTTGTTTAAATTGAAGATATAAGAAGCATGAGTAACATCATTCCTAGTCATCCTATCCTGGTAGATTTTAGGCCTCAGTCTCTGGGAACTGAAAGTCACTGCATTCTGCTTTGACTTTTGTGTTGTAGCTCTTACGGGTTCACCTGCTTTTCAGACTCAGCTCCACACTCTTAACAAAATCTACGACACCTCAGAGCCGACACTAAACAGTGATTTGTTATTGGGAAAATTACTAATGAATTACCAGCTTTTCAAAAAACTTTGTGTGTGTACATCTTGATTCAAGCTCTTTGACCACTTCTTAATACCTTCTTAGGGATGAAAAGATTGTCTTGGAACTATCTGGACCCTCCCAAAATGATAGACCATCTGGCTAGTTGAGAACAATCTCTGCAGTAATAATGGTGTCAGTGATCTTTTACTTGGGGGGAGTATATGACTGAGTGATTTGTACTCAATCTAGAGCAATGTAGAATATTATAGAGAGGAGGCAAGTAGATAAGAAAAGTGTTTAATAAGTGGGGAGGTTATGGAGGGAGTCACCACAAGAAAGGTTGTGGCGGCTCTCTACAGACAAAGGGCAGGTGCTGCCTGATACAGGCTCTGATGGGGGTAGGGCTCTCGTGGCTGGTGTGAGCTGATTTATTTTGTGAGAGTGCAGGGGATTGGGTAAACCTTTACATTCCTGAGCTTTGGCAGACTTTTGGGAGGGAGAAGCCATAGGGGCTTCTGGGAAGAAGAAGGTGTGCAATTATCATGGCACGGCTTTATACTGTGGCCATGATGATTGTGCTGTCTCTCAGATGGGGATCTAACAGTATATATTTTATATATGTTTCCTGTTGATCTATTGTATTTGATGTTAGCTCCCTGAGATCCAATTTCACTAATTTTATGGAATGAAGTCATTACTCATGGTTTCTTACCCATGGATAACTGGAATTTCGTCTTGGAGTTCTGAAATTGTTCTGGGCTGTCTGTATTTTTGTTTTAAATTTTGTTGCAACACAATTTCCCCCCAAAATTGATATTTCTTTTTTCATTTCAGATGAAAAAACATGAAATCACTAATTTGACTATAAGTAAATGGATTAGATTTAACATTCAAACTGTATAAAGAGTTTGAGGATCCCATAATGTAGTCAATATGGCTGAGTTAGTAAATTTATCTTTCCTTGATCTGTAAAGTCATTAGAGAAAAAGAACAAGACTTGAAAAAGCAGAAAATGGCAACAGAACATGTCAGTGGTCATAGATTATAGTTATATGATGTCTCCAGAAATGATGTCTCCAGAATGGAAGAGGAAGGCAAAAAATATTAAAAGAAACAAACTATTTTGCTTATATAGTGTCAGAAAACTTCTTAAAATGGTTCATTATGTCAGATCTCTGCATAAATTTCTCAGTGGATTCAGTTCAAACTCTATGCCTGGATCAATTTCCCACTCAGTTCTCAAGTTCATTTCTGGTCAAGTACAAATTTTTCCTTAGACTCTGTCTACTCACTATGCCCTGAAAATAGGCTGCACCTTCTCTCTCCTAGTTCTTTGTCTAATTCTCCCCACGCTGTGGGTCTCCTTTCCAACTGATCTCAAATCTGTTGTGATTTCTCCCTTGATTTTCAGATATTAGGGAGAATAATTATCATTTTTATTAGACCTCTCTTCAACTTGAATTGGTATGTGGAACCTCTAGTTACATATTATAAGCTCTCTGAAGACAAAAATCTATTTTTTTAATCTTTGTGTTCCCTATAATATGTAATCAAGTACTTGTTGACTACTACAGCTTTTTATTGCAACAAGAGACCAAACCTGTCCTGCTTATGCATATGAACCCCAGGTGACATTATTGTAAACCCAGTTCCCCACTATTAAATATTATAGGGTGATTTCCAAGAACATTTCTCTGCATTCCTGCAGTTATTTTGCAAAACTATATTATCTCAACAAGAGAGTTGATCCAGTGGTTCAGGCTATTATTTAAACAGTCATTAATTGAACAGTGAAGTGTTCTGCTCACCTATGATTGTATGGAGAACTATAAATATATGTGCAGTTGTGTAATTATCTCCACCAATGCTACCTTTAAAAATGGCTAATTATCACAAACATATGAAATGCAAATGCTATCTCTAGGTGTTTTTCAAAAGGACTCATGCAGGCCCTATAATTCTATTGGAAACATCAACTGTGATTTCCCCTGCTCAAATTCATAGTGCCTGGCATGTTACTTTCCCAGAAACATGTGATTTTAGCTTTCCTTCCAAGACTTCAAGGATTGGACCTATGATTTCAATAATTATTTTCCACTGCGAACATTGATTTCTGGGAGTCAAATTTCCTAATTTAGAATGCCAACCTTTTCCTTTGAATTCCCATGTATTTTATAAGAAAGAAGTAGATCTGACCATTAGCTGTGCAATCTAGGAAAAGTTACCTGCCTTCTATTTCCTATTCAGTAAAATGTGATTAATATCAAAGTGACAGTTGTATGAGAAGTAAATAATATCACACATATATTGCACATGTAATACATACTCAGTCAAATTCTCTATCTTGTTTCTATCTTCATTCTGCTTGTATTTTGACCTAATGAATTTGACATGTTAGACCCCCAACTTTATTCTTTATGCTGTGCCTTCATTTCTGCTCATAGACTGGGAGATAAAACCACTAAAAAAATGGATCTGCAATGTGGTGCATCGTGGCAAATAGTGATGGTACGACACACACCATCTAGATCTTTTTGGAAAAGGAAGAGTATCAGTATGCAGTGAACATAGAAATCAGTGAGCATGGGGAAGATGTAAGGAGAGGCTGGAAAGTTAAAGAATAATTAGGTCATTTGGAGTGTAGAACGTCATGGTAAGAAACTGCATTATTCAAAATCCTGTTGGTGAATTCTTCTTTCAGTTGCTTCCTTTCTTTGGAGAAGTTACTCTCTCCTAGAATGTCAAAAGCTATGTCTATGGTTGACCAGTTAAACTAAACTGATTGTGGAATCCCTTAAACACGTTTACCTCTGCTTTCTGTGTATGCAAAGAACTGAATTCCTTACCACCAGTTCCTTCTATAGGTTTTTCTCTTTTCCATCTTCCCAGTTACTGAATCCCTATCTTTGGTATTCCTATAATGGTACATTTATTTGTACAAAAGTATTTGCTTCTGAGATTCTTTAGACACTGTGTTGGAAATTCACAATGACAACACAGTTCATGCCTTCATATGGCTTATATCTGATTTAGAAGATGATTATAAAAAGTCATAACTATTGACTTTTTTGTTCATCTTTATTGTTGCTTTTGCTTCATCTCTCCAAACTTTAAATGCTATATTGTCCTTACACTTAGTTTACATACCTGTTCTCAGGCTCTTCAATTTGCACTACCTGATTTGACCTCTCATTTGAATTCCAAGCATATACATATAAATGTATCATTATTATCTCTACTTGGAAATCTAATTGGCATCTTGCTGATCATTTTTGTAGGAGCTTAAAAATATTTCACAAATGTGTTGACATTCCTCTTCTGAAGGTGGAGTCTAGATATCCATCATTTGAAGACATCTCACCTTCATAACTCATTTCTAATGGAATAATACAATGAAATTGATGTGTGATTTCGGAGACTAGCTCAGAAAAGCTACTAAGCTGTTAGCTGGCTGTCTTTTTCTTAAGACACGTGTTTTAGGACTGCTGGATAGGCATTTACAAAGTCACTTGCAGCCACTGCATTGTAGAAACTTCTTGATGACACCAATAAACTTAGAGATATGTGAAGACCCTCCACTCTTATAACCCCCAACTCTTTGAGTCTTCTCAATGTTTATGTGAGTGTAAGTTGTCAGCAGATATGTGAATATCTAAGTTTAAAGATGATTGTAGGCCCTGCCTCTGAGCCACTGTAGGTGATAGTGAATTTGCAGATGTAAGTTATATCCTTTCAGCCCCATCCAAATCATGGCTTCATGATAATATCAATGCAGTGGTTGTTAGAAGCCAATAAATTTTGAAATTTTTTTTCAAACATGTACTCTGGAACCATGTCTACAGTGCAGATCTACTCCTTTACTCTACAATGTTCTCAACTTGATGTATACCAAATTTATCCTGTCACACAATGAAGGGAAAATTTTGCCAATCTCAATTTTTCTCTTTCTGTCATACACTGTAGTTGGTCAGGCTGAATATTCTATCACCTTCACCTTCACAAATTTATTGTTATTTCTGGTTTTTTCTGACTTACTATTGCCACAAGGACATAATAATCCTTCATTTGCTATGAATTGTGAGGACAATCTCTTTGAATTCTTTACGGGATCATAAATCCAATTGTTCACCCCTTTTTTTCCATAAAGGTCTTTCCATGACCTGTATGCTTGGATTTGTGCTTGTTCTCATCTACAAGTAGAGAATCACTCCTTTTCTGCGAGTTCAGAAAAGTGATTTCAGAATAATTTTGTTCATCCCTGTTTGCTGTATTGCTTATCTGTGACTGCCTTAAGTTGAAGCCTGGGCTACCTTATTAAGGAATTCTGTGTGACATAGAGTCAAGTTACTCTAGTTACAAAGCTGAATTCTTTTTAGAGCAACAATCTTCCCATATCACTTGCCTGTGTAAACCAAGAAAAGACCAAAGGACCTGCTCCCTGGCCTACGAGTTCATAAGCTTTCTGGTTTACTGATTTAAGCCACAGTGACTTGTGGTTCTTTGTTAAGTGGCAATAGGAGACACATAGATATTTATGCTATGAATGAGGTGTGCCTTAACAAAAATATAAACAATGTGCCATTGACTTCATCTCCGAAAATGGACAAGGGAAAAACACTAGTGAAATTTCTGTAGGAAAAGTAGAAATGTCTTTATATAGCAATGAAATGTTTAGGAAAATAATCTCCTTTGATAACTTGAAAGATGGAATATGAAACAGATTAACCTTTTGGATTTGGACAAGAAGATCGCTAACAAAATTGAGATTGTCAGCATATTACTTTAAGGAAATCATTAGCTCTACAAATAATTGGCTAGTTTGAAAAAAGTATTTAAAGGGAATAAAGAGGCTGTATGCCTAGAATAGTACTTAACAGTCAGTAAATGCTCAATGAATACTTGAGGAAAGATTATTTTTTGACAACTTCAGTAAGCATTATGAATAAGAAGTTTAGGGTGCCATGACTGTAGATAGCACAAGAACAGTCACCTCTTTAACCCATTCCTGGGGTTATTTGAATGAGAATAAAAAAAAAAATGTTTGGAAGCTTAGCTCATTTCAATAAAGACTTAGTGGTGTCCTGACCCTTTTACTGCAGATGTTTTAGCTCTTGTGAGGTTAAAATATTATTGTTGGAGTCATTCAAATAATGCTTCTTAGAAATATCTGTGCATGATCCATTCTGTTAATATAGTTTCTTTTAAATCATATTTTTCAGTCACATCATGATATCTAATTTTTTGGTATTCTTCTGAGATATGAAAAAAGACTTTAAAATGATCCTCGATACTCTTGGCATAAAAGAGTAATTATCTTCCAAGGTCTAAAATTCACAGAAAAAGGTTTCTGGCTAAATATTGACCATCATAACAGTTCTTTACCTATGCTTAACTATTATTTTTCCTGCATTAAGCGCTATTCATATTTTTCTTGCCTCTTCTCAGTGTTTTCCTTCTTCACCTATCCAATTTATAAGCAGTTTAAATTCTTATCCTGTCTCCAAAATTCTGATTCTCTCCTTCCTGCTTGTTCGTATTCTCACCTTTGAATGGCATACTCACCTTTGATGAACCTGTCCTCTTGTAGAGGTTATTAATCAGCACTGGGTCCTGGACTGACCCCTACCAGCATCAGCTAATATGTCCCTCAGGTTGCTCATAATTCAGGAGGAGACTCTGTGTCTTCCCTAGATGCAAAAGGTAACTGGGTGATGAATATTTCCCTCAGTTCTGCAAGTACATATTTGTTTAGGGTTGAACAATTTTAACAAGCTTGGCCTCTATGTATATAGTTTGAATAGTGCTTATTATGTGGACTTAATATTTAGCAGAAAGTTTTTATGAGGGAACCTAAAGTACTGAAATCCTACCTAGTGAGAAGGCAACTTAGTCTGGAAAAGAAACCATTAGATCTAAAGCATTTCTCCAACTTATAAATAGTGCTCCTGCCACTCCAATCACCAGGACCCTCTCACAAGCTTGCCTCACAATTCCAGCTTTCTCAGTCATAAAAAATGAAATATGAGCTATACTTGTTACTCTCTCAATCAGTTTGGGTAAAGATCACCTGAAAAATGAAGGGTCAGATGTTAAGAGGGAGGCCCTGAATTTGAAACGGGAAGGTACTTTTTGTGTGTCCTTCAGCACAGCCTCCATGGGAGACTACATGCCTCTCTGAGGCTGATTGGTTTTAAATCTCTTTCTCTTTCTCTTTCTCACTAATAGTTACTTTTTAAATCTCAAAGGTATCAATTTCATAAGGTAAAACATTTAGTACATAAGGAAAAACAAGTCTCTTTCTCAACTCAAATCTTCCTTTACTTCTCTAAAGAATAATGCTATTGAGTTTCTTATATGCCTTCTAGAAGCTTCTCATATGTATGCAAACCTCAGGCCTCGTTTTAATAACAGAAATGAGAAGTCTGTTTCCACAATCTGTACCTTGCCATTACCTTTGAAAAACCTCAACGATCTTTCTCATCTCATTACGTAGTGATGGCTTTCCTAGTAAATAAAGGTTATCAGGTTATTTCATTGTATGCAGTGTGGTTTAATTTAATTAGTCCCCACTGATGGACATATAAATTGTTCTAGTCTTTTGCCAATAGCAAAATGCTATAATAAGAATCTTTATACTTTCATATTTGCATGTATGTAATGCTATACATTTATGAAAAAATTCTTGTCAGAAATCTCTATGGTTGAAAAGTCATAAATGCATATAACAATTTACTAGATGCTACTAAAGATTGGAGCAATTAATACTGTCCTAGAATTTATGAGACTATCAATTGTTTGATGACTTGGTCAATGTAATATACTATAAAATATTTTTGTGTCTTGCAGTATGTCATTGATGAAAATGATATTTCAGATTCAAAAATGTCTATTTACATATCTTTTTTCATTTATTATAATCTTGTTTCATCCGTGTCTTACTACTCTTTTGTTGCTGGGATAAACTACTTGACACCCACAAGTTCAAGGAGGAAAGGTGTATTTTGGCTCACAGTTTACAGCAGTTCAGTTTATAGTCAAATGGCTCCAAGGCAGAGTGGCATTCAGAGGGGCACTATAGAGGAAAAAGATATAGCCAGACACATAGGAGAAGCATTGCTCAAGGGAGTAGAGGGCTATCTATATCCAGGTCATGTCCACAGAGACTCAGATCTTTCCACCAAGCTTTACCTCTTAAAATCATATCCAGCTATAAACTCATTAGTGGACTAATCCATTATCACACCCACAATCCAGTCACTTCCCAGAAGCCCCACCTATGAGTACACGAGGCTTTGAGGAGACATCTAGACATAAACTATCACAATCTATTACCATTAGATTGCTTTTTGGGAAAATGAAGATGCTGATAAAACCAATCTGAAAGAACATTTTTTATGGGATTTAAATGAATGAATACAAATAAAGCACTTAGTACAGTTCTTGATATGGCATAAACACTTAGAAACAAATTGCTATTTGTCATTATTACTTTGCTCTTACATATGTACAAATTATGTTTCTTTACATGTGGATAGGCTATTCATGTACTTGTCTTATTTTCCCACTTTGTTGTTCATGTTTTTTAATACTGATATTTAATAGCAGTTTGTGTACTAAATAAATAAGTACTCTACTACTTTGATTTCAGATATTTCCCTCAGTGGATTATATATTTTTAACAAATTTTATGATATTTACTTCCCTGCAGAAGTTTTTAAATTTTTATACAGATAAACACATTAATCTTTTCTTTATAGTTTCTGAGATTTGGCTTCTACAGGAAGACTAATAAATCTCTGTGATAAAGACAATAGTTTCCCAAATTTGTACTCTGTTTTATCTCATTGTGGTGAATAAATATTAGAAAAAGCCATAGATATTGTACAATGGTTTATGGAAAAATAAACATATCAGAAGAGGTAGAAAAAACCATGACACAAGGGTTTCAGTTGATATTAGAACATACTATACAGTCTCTTCACAAAACCCATTTGATTTTTTTCCGGTGATTAGAAAAATAACAAGTGGAATGCAGTGTAAATCCAGAAAGAGCAATAGTACATGTGGAAATCTGCTACATGGTAAATGTAGCACCAAATACTATTGGAAAAAAGATTTGTTTTTGAATAAAAAGCACAAGGAGAATCACATTTTATAACAAAATTTAAATGGGCCAGACATTTCAGAGTAAATGAAAAAGTCTAAAATTATTAGAGGAAAATGGGTAAATTTGTAAACTTTGTTTCCAACTGTATTTTGAAATCCACAAGAAATTAAGAGTAATAGTCCTTATTAAGTAAAATTTTATGATAAAAATTTTATGATAAAAGTCAAACAAAATATTTTGTATTTATGTTATAAAATTCCCATAAGTATGATAAACAGAGCTCATAAAAATTAATAATAAAAATACTATACCTCATAGAAAAATTAAAAAACAGACATGGATAGATGTTCACAGAAAAAGAGAAAGACAATTAACTTTTAAACTTATAAAAATAATAAAATCTTATTTGTAAGGAAAGAACAATTAGAACCACACAACGAGATACAGAAGACTGCAAATTACAAGGATTAATAAAATATTTTCTTGTGAGGAAACAGGCACTCTCATATTTTGATTACAGAAATTCAAAATGGTATAATTTTCAACGAAGAGACTGTCTTGCAGTTTGGCACTGTCTTAGAAAATTACATTTACTTTTGATTCTGAAAACCTACTTTGTCAGATCAACCCTGTAAGTGTAGCTCAATAAAGATAAGGCAGAGGTTGAGAATATAGCTCAGTGGCACAGTGCTTGCCTGGCAAGTGTAAGGTCTTGAATTCATTCCAGGTACCTAAATAAATAAATAAGACAAATTGATTATAACCACAGCCATAACACAAACATGTGCAAACTGACTGTAAAATTCCTTGTAACAGCAAAGAACTCATAATAACTGTATTGTGCCTCAAGAGAACAGGTTGAATAACATGAATGTAATCTAAACATCGCTGAACAGTTTGCAGTGATGGTGAGAGCTTTTAGTGACAGCAAACTGCCACTGTGGCACATGTGTGGCAGGTTTGCCACCACTGGTATAGAGCCTTACAAGAAAGTCAGAACTAGTTCCTCTATGAGCTGATAGAAAATAAATTCTAAGAAATTTTGCCATGTGAAGAAAGCAATATGGTTGCATTCTGCATAATAAAGAAGAGAAAATGAGTGCACTAAGGAAAAATGAGAAATAATAACCATTTTTATCTGAAAACAGAGTAGAATATACCACATAGAAAATAGAATTGAATTTACCATTTTATATTTTTTGAACTTTGAAAATGCCTATATATTTTAAAATACAATAAAATAAAATAAAAAGACAGAATTCTAGAACTGCACCTAAAAGCCTAAATTTATAGCAAATCATTAACTCAGTTACATAAAGAGTAACTTTGAGGACAGGGGATTGTACCCCAGGGGCTCTGCCGGCCCCAGTTCTCCATGCCCAGCTTCTGCATATCAATTGAGAGCCTGGAGTCTACAGAGAGGTGGAAGTTGCCTGGGGTGAGATCCCATGACCTGGGGAGTGTTGGAGATCTACATTCCAGCTTTTGAGTTCCTGGGGAGCTACCAGCACACTGGACTGGGTCTAGCAGACTGTGGGGCCTCAGTCAGTCATGCTCTGTGGCCTTGTTTCAGTCCAGGAGTCAGGAACCTTGCTCGAGGACTCTGGGCTCAATTGGGCTGGCCTGGGAATGGTTTGCGACCTGCACTGCCAGCTGCAGAGTTCATATCCACACCCTAGGGCAGGGGATTGTACCCCAGGGGCTCTGCCGGCCCCAGTTCTCCATGCCCAGCTTCTGCATCTTAATTAAGAAAGCCAAGAATCTCCAGAGAGGTGGAGATTGCCTGAGGTGAGTTCTGGTGACCTGGGGAAAGTTGGAGACCTGCATTCCGGCTTTTGAGTTTCTAGGGAGCTACCGGGATGCTGGACTGGGTCCAGCAGATTGCAGGGCCTCAGTCAACCACACTCAGCAGCCTTCTTTCAATCCAGGAGACAGGAACCTTGCTCTCGGGGACTCTGGACTCAATTGGGCTGGCCTGGAGACAGCTTACAACCAGCACTGCAAGCTGCTGAGTTCATATCCACACCCCTAGGACAGGGGATTATGCCCTGGGGGTTGCTCTGGCCCCAGCTCTCCACACCCTGCTTCCACCTCTAAATTTAGGAGGCCAAGTACCTGCAGAGGAGCTAAGACTTCTCCAGTAGCTGAGGGTGCAGGAGAAGATTTGCAACACACCCAGAGGAAGCTTTGGAACACAACTCAAACAAAGGAAATAAAGAAAAATGAGAAAAGGAAACACCAAAAGTCAGGCTCAAATCACCAGCCCATCCCAAGAAAGCCTGGGAGCCATGTACATAGCAGAAAATAGAAGCCATACACCTGAAATGACTGAAATGATATCAACTGAAATAAAGAAGCATCTAGGGGAAACTATGGAGAAATTCAAATTAGAAATAATTGCCCAAGTAAAAGAAGAAATGATAAAAGTAGTGAAAGAAATACAGTGAACACATCTAGTGAAGACACAGCTAAAAAATTAGAGGAACAAAGCGAACAGATAGAAATCCTGAATGAACACCATAAGAAACAAACAGAATGCATAAAGCAGTTTCAAACAGATATACAGGAAATCAAAAATTCTATTGAAAGCTGTAAAATCTGCCTCAATTAAACTGAAGATAGAATTTCAGACCTCGAAGATAAGATCACAGCTAGTGAACAGGAAAGGAAAGATCTTTTAAAAATAACAAAGAATCAGGAAATAACAATCCAACAGCTGCAAGATGATGCAGTGAAAAATAACATAAGATTAATAGGAATAAATGAAAAAGAAGGGAACAGCCCAAATGATATCAAGAGGATATTTACAGAAGAAATAGCTGAAAACTT
>PVJX010007432.1:0-71159 GCA_004027295.1 Dolichotis patagonum | reverse complement strand
CAGTTTTAGTGTTTCTGTTTTAATATTTAGATCTTTGATCCATTTAGATTTTAGTTTAGTGTATGGTGATAGACATGGGTCTAGTTTCAGTCTTCTGCATATGGACAGCCAATTTTTCCAGCACCATTTGTTAAAGAGACTGTCATTCTTCCAGCGAGCATGTTTGGCCCCTTTATCAAAGATGAGGTGGTTCAGTGAGGTTGCAGTTGTGGTTTTATCTTCCAATCTATTCCACTGATCCTCGGGTCTGTTTCTATTCCAGTACCATACTGACTTTATTACTGTAGCTTTGTAGTATAATTTCAAGTCGGGGATTGTGATGCCTCCTGCCTTGCCTTTGTTGCTTAGAATTGCCTTTGATATTCTAGGTCTCTTCTGGTTCCAGATGAATTTTAGGAGTGATTTCTCTAGATCTATGAGGTATGTTAGTGGTATTTTGATTGGGATGGCATTGAATCTGTAGAATAATTTTGGGAGAATGGCCATTTTTACAATGTTTGTTCTTCCTATCCATGGACAGGGGATGTCTTTCCATTTTCTGAGGTCCTCTACGATTTCCTTTTTCAGGGTATTATAATTTTCCCTGAATAGCTCTTTTACTTCTTTCGTGAGATTAACTCCTAAGTATTTCATTTTTTTTGGATGCTAGTGTAAAGGGTGCAGTTTCTCTTATTGCTCTCTCAGTACTTTTGTTGTTAGTGTATAGAGATGCTATTGATTTTTGTGTATTGACTTTGTATCCGGCTACCTTGCTGAATTTATTAATTATATCTAGGAGTGTTTCAATAGAGTTTTGGGAGTCTTCTATGTAAAGTATCATGTCATCTGCAAATAATGATAATTTAACTTCCTCTTTTCCTATCTTTACTCCTTTTATTTCTCTTAATGTTAATGAAAGTGATATGTTATAATTTAAAGGTGCAAATATGATATATTCAGTAAATGTATGCATAGACTTTCAATAGTGCCATGTATTTAACAGGAATTTAGAATTGTTGAGCTTCCTGCTAAAGCCAAATGTGTTTGAAATGTGTTTCAGTTTCTCTCTTGTTGAAAGTCTTTTTACTTACCTGCAGCAAAATTTTCTTCACTAATGTTGTGTGTCAAAAATACACCATTATTAGTATGATCATCTTCATCATTATCATCATAATTTGTTTTCCTTTGTAGAATATTTTTATATGGTAATTTATGAATTGTATTCAAGCTATACGGTAAATTTAAATACAAATGCATCTAAGAAGTCTATAGTTAAAAACAGAACTTTCCTTTATTTTATTTCATATGTAAAACATCATAGGAACTCCATATTCTGACAATGTAAATCTATATTTTTGCAAAACAGATTTTTAAAAATGTCACATTTGAAAATTATAAAAGAAATATTTTATTTACTATCAATATGAAAGTAAGAGAAAATCTACTGTATTTCAAAGATGCTGTTACACTACATTTTAAAATAATTTTAAACAGGATACTTATATCTATATTTTCATGTAGTCATGATTAAAGTCAAGTTTCAATGTGACTTATGTGTGTTGGTGATCACACAATGATCCCTGCACTGTTTGTTAATCTAAATTCAGAAAAAATATATTAACTCTTCTTGGTTGCTACAATATACACCGACATAGTAAAGATTTTGATAAACCTTTTAGTACCTAAAATTATTAAACTGCTTTTATAATATATTTTTAAGAATATTTGTTCAAGAAATGCTTCTATTTCCTAAATGGTACCAATATAGTATCACTTCACAAAATAGACTCCAGGACGTGTTTCCTACTTTCACAGTCTGGTGTATGTCTTAATATGTGTTTGGTTTTTGTTTGTAGACTAGTCCTAGAGCTAGGTAAGTGCCCTACCACATAGTTCCATCATCAAGCCTAGTGTTTAACATTTTCATTTTGAGCAAAAATGTGTCAGACTCTGCTCTTCAGAGACATTTACTTTAACTTTGAAATTAATTGTAATATTCTTCACATATTCCAACTCTAGTCTGATTTTGGGGGAGTCAGGCTGGATACCAAGAATCAAACTCAGGGCCTTGCACCTGCAGGTGCTGTTCCACTCAGGTACATCCCTGGCCCAGGTCTGGTTTTCTTGGCTGCAGATATGTGTCACTGCTTTAAACAAACCAAACAATCAATATGTATTATGTCATACTGTCTTATTTTTCAGATAATAACATCCTGTGAATTTCAAGTTAGATAAAAAAAGCCATATATTCTTGAAGGTTAGAGGACACTGAATGGACACTTTGTTTTTGATAATTTAGAAGGATATTTGTTTTAATAGGTTTTCTCGATGCATTGAAGCCTACATTCTGGCATGAAGACATACACATGTATAAATATCACAACAAATATATGACACATATATACTGTGCATGTGAATATTCAGTTATACAATTTTATAAATATATTTCTATTATAATTGAAATTATATTTATACATTTTTAAAATTATTATTATTATTTGTTTTACTGGGGATCAAACTCACAACTTCACAGTTGCCAGGGCAGGTGCTAAGCTAAACCCCTGGCCCTTGAAATAACTTTTTAAGAAGAAATATAGCACAGTATTTATGAATGTTAAATATCTTGTAACAATTCTATATGACATATTCAAGTCTATTATAAACATTTTATGTATAGAATATTTCATGTTTTTTTCAACAAGAGTAATCAGTAGAAGTTTCTTCTATAATGATCATATTACTTATCTCCTCTATTTCTGTCCCATTCTTATAAGTGTAATGTGGATAGTAGAATAAGGAAAAAACATTGTCTAAGCCTAAATCATAGTAAAGATTTTGGGACTGTAATGCTCTGTGTCAGAGTGAGATTATACAAAAGTCTTGATATTTTGAAGAATGCTGTCCTTAGTAAGATGATGTTAAGTTAGTGAATATCATAACAAAGCACTGTCATTCATAAATTGTCCTTCATGCCTAGAAAGAAGATTGATAAAATACATCATATAAATTATTTTGGGGAAAAGAAGGCTGAAGAATTGTCTGAGCCCTCACTCCAAAATAAAAGTATTTCTTTGTTGACAAGAAAACAGAACAATGATATACTGTCTGCTCTAATTACAAATATATGCGGTTAAATATTAAACAACAAAAATAGTACAGCTATGCTCAATGATCTCCAATAAAAATAATAACTTTGTCATTGTCACTTATTTATTCATTGTGTATTCTACTTCTCATATGTAAGTCTACTAGTACTATGTTAAAAAAATATTGTAGAACTAGACCAGCAGAGGAGGATATTTTGGAGGAATGGTAATGTCTGGTTTATTGCAGACAGGAAGGGAAATTCTCATTAGTTAGTTATAATCAAGTCATTCATTATATGTAAAATTATCAATTCCATGTTATACATTAATTTGCATAACTCATCAAAGGACCTGTGGTTTTACTCTTAAGGTGTGCGTTTGCATTGCAGTCACTGCATCTGTGATTCAAAGATACCTGAGATGCAGCTCTTACTTTACATCAAATTTAATACTGCAAACAATGAAAAAGGATCAGCTTCCCCCTTTAGATTTTCTGAGGATTAAAAAATGTTGCTATATCGAGGCTGATTCTAATGCTAGCTAGTTTATTTTTCTAGGTCAGTCTACATTTTTATTTTTTTACATTGTCCACATGCCAACCTAAGTTTCTGCAAAAATATTTATCGTAAATGTGGAAATTTGACTGGGAATAACTTTATTGACTTCCACAAAAATGATGCCAAATACTTAACGTGATTACATGGAAACCATTTACATCTAGACTGAAGTCTAAGGATATATTATACATATACATATATGTTTATATATGTATATATACATATATGTTTATATATGTATATTTTATACATATATAAACATATATGTATATGTATAATTTTGTGTTCCATCCTGAATAAATTTAAACATTACCCTTTTATCCAGTTATCCTCAAGTAGACTCTGCGATAGATTTAACAGTCAAGATAAAGCTGGCATCTTTCTTTGATTATGTGATACCTCTCATATTTGAGGAGTGATATTGCTCATATTTGAAGAGTTCTACCCTTTTGCTGTAATAGTGAAGTGTTAGATTTTCAGAAATAGATCTTCTGGATGTTACTGACCACCTCAAACAGTAAGTGTTCTGGTTACCTTAATCACCAAAGCATTAGTCTACATAAAATTGATGTGTGATAATTGAAATCTGTCAGCTTACATTTAAAATCATATTTACATGAGGATAACTGGAAATATACAAAATTTTAATTGAGAAAAATAACATTACATCAACAGTGGCTAATAGTTATAATTACAATAACAATTATGGATTCACAGTAGTATGATTATCTAATAAAACAGAAAGTAGGCATATATTATAGTTACTGTTTTTTATTTCCTTTGAGCTATGAGTTTGGTTATTCAGAGATGAGTTGCAACTGTGACATAACTTACCCATTTGATCTTTATTAATTGTAGAGCTTCAATTGAACAACAAATATTTATATAATTTTATCATATAATGAGTAATCATTTAATCATTTTCTTTCCAGAGTGCCAGCCAAACACTGGCACATTTTAGGACTTATTTAGATATCTAGCAAAATACTGAAACATATCAAAGGGAATTTTTATAAGTATTTATTGGCACTTGAAAAATATGACCCATTACTTAAAGATAATTTAACTCAAGTCAAGATAGGACATTAGAAATAGAATGCACTTGAAAATATCTAACACAAAGTCCTTGTTACACTAAACAACCAGAAAGATTCAGAGACAATTTGGTGGATATGTTATACTGGAAGTTCTCTTGCCTTTCTCTAATTCTAGTTTAATAAGTCTTTCTGATATCGTAATTTACAGCTCACAGTTTATGCTTCAGAAGTCTTCAAATTTTTAGGCAGCATTTTTTATAATGAATGAATCTTCTATGGAAACAAAGTCATTAAAAACCATACAGTCAGAAAACAGCATGATGAGAATTCTCTAAATTGGCATTGAAATGATAACAGAGAAAACCACGTTTTTCAACTTTTTCACTAGGGTTACATTAGTGTTAATTGAGTACTGTGCTTATGGGCATTAATTTAGAAACAAGGTTTTAAAATGTTTTTGAAAAGCAGTATTACTCATTTGAGAACTATTTCCTATCTATTTTTTATACAATGTGTTTACAATATCAGATGAACTTTTAGCTTTAATAGGGTAGAAGAAACAAATCTTAAGAAATCTTAGAATGGAAGAAAAACTCATGATACAAGGAGGAAATTTGTAAATTTAATTTTGTGTCTGTTTAAAAAAAATTAAGAAGAAACACATTTGACCCTTAAAATTTCTAGGCAAGTAACAGATTTCAGAGGTATATTTGGAGCCAAAATAATAAAAAAAATTATATATGTGTATATTTATAGTTATTTGATTTAGACAATATAAACTGACAGTGTTAATAATATAATAGAAGCATTTGTTCCTATAAAGAATTATTATGAATTTAAAATGTGATGTTCTTTGAAGATGTTTTAATTAGACAAACAAATGATTTTAATATTAAAGGATATTAAATTTGACATGACTCTTGAAAATGCCATTATCCAAAACCTCAGTCTGTGTATAACGTTTTGTTTGTTTGTTTGTTTTTGGTACCAGGGATCGGACTCATGACCACCAGCTTGCAAGGCAGGTGCTTATGCCACTGAGCTAAATCCCTGGCCCATAACGTTTGTTTTTAATAATGACTTATTAGTAATTTATTTTCAGTGCAGCATAATCATTGATTTATAAGATTTTTTTAAATTGATTTATTCTGTTCTTTTCTATGTTATTATTCTACCTAATCAAATATTAATTATGTCTTTAATCATGAATGTTGCATGAACATAAATACTATCTGCTCTAATTGAAAATATATATAGCTATATATTAAACCACATAAATAGGGTTATACTCAATCTCAAATAAAAATAATAATTAATTTTCTTATTGCCACTTTTATTTATTCATTGCCTGTGTACTCTGCACCACATATGTTAATAAATATGTACTATGTTAAAGAAATCCTGTAGAAAAGGACCATCAGAGGAGGATGTTTTGGAGAAACAGTGAAGTGGTAATCATATATATATATATAGAGAGAGAGAGAGAGAGAGAGAGAGAGAGAGAGAGAGCCAAAAATGTGTTCACACTTCAAGAAAAAAAGAACTATGTAACTAATTTAATATTAAATTTATTGAGACATCATGAGAGTGATAGAAGTTACATTTGGCCTCTACAGTTACAGGAAGTGTTCAACATGGTGGCTGTGAGCGTTCAGACATTTGTAATTATGGCAAAACCCTGCTAGGATAACTTTGGTCATTGCGATTGCTGCACATGCATTTTTAGTGTTCTCAGAGGGCCTGCAGTGCAGTGAGTTTTCTGTGATATATGATGTCCTTCTGGGTCACCCATATGAGGGCAACACCAACGATACTATGATAAATTATACTATTTTTCTTTTCCTGAAGTAAACATATATATCATAAATCTCTTAACAAATTCTGTCTTTTCACAAGATTAAAATATTGGTGCATTAAAAAGCATGTCTTATTTATCTTTTCTGGGTGTAGTAGCCCATGCTTGTAATCCCAGCACTTAGAAAGCAAAGACAGGCAGGATTGCCAAGAATTTAATGTAAGCCTGAACTCCATAGTGAGTTCAAAGCCAGCCTGAACTGTAGCAAAACTCTGTATCAGTTAAAAGAAAAAAATCCCAAGAAATAAAAGCATGATTTACTTATTTTTGAATTTCCTAAACTACTTCAAAGCATGGTACACAATAGATACTAAATTCATTTTTGCGTATTTCATAAATTATTTAAAGAAACAATAGACATTGTATATAATGCAATATCAATAATTAACTTTTCTGTCAAAGAACCATAAAAAATATTCTGAGAATTTATTGATTTGTCCTAAGGAACAACATTAAAGAGAATATTTACATACCAGATACAAAATATTTCTCATTCTTGAGGTTTAAGATGGACTGGTGCTAAACTGAATTCCTAAGGACAATATGTTGTGATATAGCAAGAAACTCAGTTTTCATGGGGTCTACATAGCATCTTCATGAATATTCATCTAATTACATTAGTGGTCATCTATCAAAAAACTGCAGAATGTAAAAGCTCAGCTGTGCACTCATATTTGCTATTTATGGTATCATCAGAATATTGTGAAAATATTGTAATTTTTAAACCCAATACATAGCAAATAATATAAATGGAATTGAAATCATTTGAAAATTTAGAGGATAATGAATGGTCATAAATTTGTAAATAATAGCATCACTTCTATACAGAGATATATAGATATAGATAGATATAGATATAGATATAGATATAGATATAGATAGAAAGATTATATGAATTATATTTATGTGGGAATATAATACTTCTGTTGTGGATAAAATCTGCAGTTTGCTTATTAGAGCCAAAAGCAATCCAACATGAATTGATAAAATATTGTAAAACAGAAAAAAAATTCTATTTAGCTAAAACATCAAGAATAACATGTTACCCAAACTGGTATATAGCCAAAACACTAAGGTTTAATGGCTCTATATCATTTTTGTGTTTGTTTCTGTGAAAATTGCCTGAGGTTCTGTGGTTTTTCCTATTTCTCATTTGAAATATGGCATCATTTTCCATCACATGGAACAAGAGATGCAGAGTTATGTATGTAATGAACCATGCAGTAAATACAAAGAACCATTCTATGTGATTTAGCAAAGATGTTCTCACTGATTTTTCTGTACAAACCTTTTCCTGAAAGTGATATTAATGAATGATGACTTGTTGAGCCCCACTAGATTTTCAGAAATATAATGAAGCATTCTCTGGCATTTTTAAAACACGAGTTTAGCTTCACTTTCTTTTTATTCCTTTTTAAAATCTTTTAGTTTTTTTCCATATTAATATATGTCTGCAATATATAATGAATACATTCTTCCTGGAGAATTGGCATATGGGTGTATTGTATCTTAACTTCCACCCCCTCTAGATCCCTCCCCACTTCCAAAAGGTCTATGTCCTTGTTTCCTATTATGTATCTTTTATTTCACTCTCTGATGTGTGCTCATTTTTGTGTTTTGTTTTTGATAATACCTGAAACGTACCCTGGAAGACTGCAATCTGAATTGCTAGCCACAACAACTGCTTACTGCAGTGCTACCAGAATAACCGTGTGAATCAAATTCAAATGATAAAAAAGAGCACACACATAGTTTTAGGGTGTCAGTGCTAACAGGGAGGATGAGTCTTAGTATTGTTCAAAGGCAGATATCTGCAATTTTGTGCTCATCTCACTTTATGTTTTAGAATTTGTACGTATTTCCAAGTAGCTCTCTAAAAGAAATTCTTCTGGAGAATTAGTTGAGAACTTAGGTAGATTATGAAGAGACTATAATTCTGTGGTTACATAAATACAGGTTCATGTGAAAAAATGGCACATTATTCCAAATAATCTTTCTTGCTCTAAAGAGGAATGGTGCATACAACAAATGATAACTCCAGCTTTAAACAAAGACATAGTGATTGATTTAGAATTGTTCTCATCCTCTTTTAAACATAATCATTCTTTTAGGAAAAAATATTTTCATGTTCAATGTTCACCAAACAGGTGAAAACAAAAACAGAAACAGAAAAAGGAAGAAATCTTGGAATCTGTACAATGAAGCTGGAAAGGCCAAGCATGTATACATGAGATAGCCAGAAAATACTCCAAATTTAATCACCTCAATGAAAAAAAAAAAAAACTGTCTACTCTCAGAGTAACAGTGAATCCAATTTACTGAACTAAAAGCAGTGCTCTGAAACTACTGAACAGCTAAAGGGTAACTCTTTTTTCTCATTTGATTCATTCTAGTTAAGAGGACCCCATTGGACCTGAACCATTTCTTTTCCTTTCTTTATGCAAACAGCCCTCTGAAGGAATTCAGTATCCTCAGCAGAACTGGGAAAGGTGACCTGGAGGTCACTGTCCTTCAGCTCATCCCTAAGGAGTATCTTTAATATGACAACAAGGTTCAGCGAGTCAGCCAGAAGTCAAGGACAAGATGAAACTCCGTGGAAACTTCACCTTGGCCTCAGAAAGCTATTAAACACCGAGAAATCCATTTCTACCACAGGAAAAACAGGCACATCCGTGTTGATGTACTTGTTTTGGAATACGTTTGAAATGAAGTTAAATTTCTTTGCAGTGCTTTATTAATATTGATTGTTTATAAATTTTAACCCTAATGACTGTCACTGCTTTTAATGATTATTATTTTGTCTAGATCAGAAGGTTTTTTGAAACACTGAGCAGAAACAGAGATTTCTGTAATTAGGTTTTCTATGTTAAAATATTATTACTGGGGTATTTCAAATTTATTCTGTAACCAGCAGTAGCTGATTTTACTAGATTTTTCTTCCTACACTGCTTTTACATGGGTATATAGTCTGGTTTCTTGTTGAGAAAGAACATAGCTTATTCACAAAATCTGCTTTAATATAATCAGTTCCTCGTGACTCAAAGGGAAGAACACAATCTTTTAAATCCTCGCACTGTTTCTACAGGAAATACGCAGGTTTTGATTATTTTTCACTTTCATCAGTCTTCATTTTGAATATGAAGATCATAACAAAGGCCAGGCAATTGGCAATAACTCAGTAGAAATAAACTGCATTAAAATCTGAGAAGAGTACAATGGACGTTCCAAATGGAAAGATAATTCAGAATATTATATTTCAGTAGTTCCTTAAAATAGTTTTGAGCTGTTAAAACTTACATTGTAATCAAGATATTATAAAATATAAAACATTTAAGTGTCATTTACTTGTTTCCTCTGCACATTACCTCAAGATTTTTAAAATCTTCTATTATTTAATACATTGCCTTGACTACTTGATCCTTTGTGCATGTATGTGGTGCACATATGTCTCTGTCTTAGGTGTGTGAGTATGTGCGCAGGAGTAGAGATCTATTATTATCAAAAGGCCAGCAGTACTAAGGTTTGAATTGGTGACCTGAAGGTTAAATTCCGCAGCGGTAATCACTAAGCTGTTCTCCATTATAGTTGCAATAAAAAGATTGGAACTCCTGACATCTGGTACCTCCCCACTAAAACCTTTTAAATTGGGAAAAAGGCTTTTATTCAGGAAGTGAACAAAACCCTACATGTGTGTCACTTGAAGATCAGGAAATTTCCAGTAAGATAGACTGCTCAAAGACGTTCAGAACAGACCTGCACAGCTCTAAATATTAAGCCACAATTTCCTTGTTTTATAATCCTTTTGACCTATATAAAAAGTATTTAAAATACCTCTTCAGAATAAACAGGGTTCACACTATTTTGTACATTCCTTCAAAATAAATATATTTTCTTTTATTAACATCCTGATTTAAAATGACTAAAAACAGTATAAAATTATGTTCATTAATGAAATACTTTGGTCATATATTATAAGTAATAACTGACCTTCTTATATGCATAAGCACTGAAATTAGGAGTGTTATGCATGTATTTTCAAAAGTTATGTAGTAAAATAAATTTTAAATTCATCAAAACATAAAATAATACTATTAAGAAGCAATAAATAATTATCCATGAGATTTCATAATGTACTTCTCATCTGAAGCCAACAATTCTTTTTAAAAATTAATTCATAATTTTATATAAATATTTTATTATGCTAGAAAGATACATCATTTTTGGAATATTTTAGAAAACATTTATAATACATATTAACAAATTATAATACAAAGATAAGTTTCCTGCAGAAAATAAATATAGGTGTGAAGGTAGGGTGCTAGTTATTCAATTAAATATTTATTTTTTGATTTATGATGATATGGAACTTTCCTTAATAGAAACAAAAGTCAATCTTATCCAAAAGATATTATATCAAGAAATTGCAAGCAGTTGATTTTACCTGGTTCCATGATCAAAGTTTAAATTTTGGTTTCACTACTTACTTTGAGATGTAAGCAAATTAATGAATACTCTATAATAGTATTAATAAAGTTTGGGCAATAGTATTCTTCCTATTAAGACATCTTAGACACAGAAAGACATTTATTTAAAAAAAAGGAGTTTTGCACACTAAGACTATTATAGTTTTTTATATAAATAATTATGTCAGAAAGCAAGACAAGTTTCTTTTTTCTTAGACAAGTTTTAAAAGATAGATATTAAAAATGTAATGTAGTGGTAGTCACCAAGGAACTTCCTATCAAAGGGGAAGAATAAGTGCTCCATGAAGATGGAGCATTTGAGCTGTGCCCTGAAGGATTTCTATTTACATTTAGCTTCAGAGAATGATCACCATTAGGAAGATTACTCTAGAAGAAAGGTATTCAAATAGAATTTTAAATGAGATAAAGAATTATGACCTATTTCATATGAGGAGGACAAAATTAGATTTCAAATAATATCATGTTCAAAGGGTCGAGAGAGAATCTTGAAAGTCCTGTGTAGAGAATGGAATACCAATTTGTATCACTGGATATAGAAGCCTTGTATCTCTTCAGAAATGAGTTGAAGGTGAAAGAAATTATGAATTTACTAAAATTGTTTTTAAGGAATGTTTTTCCTATTTTACTGTATTGCACAATTTGAAAAACATTTGGAAAATCAAAAACTATCACTGACTAAAATATAATATTTATCATTTGCTTTACCAAATATATTCAGCAGTCTCCGCATATAGGGGATATATGTTAGAGGTAAAATGAATAGGGAAGGCAATCAGCTCTGTTCCATTTCGATGATAACAAAATGTCATAGCAAAAATAATCAAAAATAGGGGTCATTTAAGTATAAGCATTTGATGTTTTTTCTTCAGAATTGATAGGAGATTTTTGGGTTACCGTTCTATTTGGTGAAAATCAAACCTGTCCCGTCGTTCATTCTCATTAAACTCTCCGTGTAGTTTGCGGTAGAAGACATCAGGTGCCTTTTATTTCGGTAGTGTTAAACGTTATCGATGCATTTCAGCGTCATTCTATGAATAGTCATCTCATTCACATTAAGTTACTTGTTTATAGTTGTTACTTCCTCAAGAAGGAAGCATCACGTCTTAGGTCTCAACAGATATTTTATCCCCACTGCCACTCTGTGGTGTAGTGGTAGTCAGCAAGGAACTTCCTATCAAAGGGGAAGAATAAGTGCTCCATGAAGATGGAGCATTTGAGCTACACAGTTCATGAAGCTATGCAGCTCAGGCTCCTACCAAGAAGGAAATTACCAGTGGGCCAAACCACCGTCCCCGCCGGAACTGAGGCACCTGCGCTGCACAGGGAACCTCCATGCAGGCAATGGCTGTGCGCATTAGCGACGTTGGGCCCTGCCTGTTTCCGCCCTTGTAACTCTTCCGTAGGATTTGTTTTTTTTCTGAAACTCCCCTAATGTCTTCTTGAAAGTCTCAAAGTAGTGTTATAGACTGAAGCTCTTTCTATGAATCTTCCTTTCATCTTTATTCTGTGGTCTAAAGACTTATTTTGTTTTGCATTATTTTTTCTTATTCCTTCTTCTCTTATTTTTTAAGGCATATTTTCTCCAGTAAGTCACTTGAAATTCTAATTATCTCAGTATCTCAAGACCAAACTGGTGCACTCAGAATTTTTACTAACAAGAAGTAACAATACCACTTGCATAATATATATGCACAATAAATGTACATATAACATATATAATATATATAGGTTACATATATATATATATATATATATATAATATATATATACCAAGAAAGCAGCTTCAGGAAAGGATGAATTTTTAAATGTAAAGAAAGACAAATTTTCTCATTTTATAAACTTGCCTAATATCTCCAGTCATTAAACAAACCCAGTTTCTGTCACTAATATGATATCAACCATTTTTGAAAGCAGGATAGGAAAGCAATGTAGTACATCAAGTGTCATACAGCAAATACATGTATAAATGATATATTCAAATATAATTTACTATACGTTGCGATTGTCCTCTATTTTCTGCTACTTACACCATGAATGCATATGTGTTATGTAACCTGAGACAGAATTTATCTAGATGGAACTGAATAAATCTAGGAAGGCATTGAAATTTGTAATATTTAAATAACAAAAGTAGCACAGCTATCAAATGACAATGATTCTATTTTCTCCTTTGATCCCAAAGATTCAAGAGAAAGTCTCAAATACAGCACATTTCAATATTTAATGTATCACACTAGGAACTGATCACAGTAGGAAAGATTGGGTATAATTATAGTGCTATGTGCTAACTTGAGGGCTGTAGAATTCATAGCTTTCATCTGTTTGACAGTTATAGTGAAAAATATTCTTATTTTCATGTTTTGCAGCTAGTACATTTTAAAGTCATTTTCATTTAACAAAGGATATTTTTGAGCTACTTATATTGTATTTATAATGTGATAAATCTTAATTTTATCACAGTCTCAAATCAAATACCCAAACAGAGAAATTTTTGAAGACCCCCCCCCCTTGCAAATTACATTGGAATACTGAATCACTAGAAAAAGCACTGAGAAATTAAAGGGCAGTGTGATTGATGGCAATTGTAAGTAAAAGAGTCTTCAGTTAATGTAATTACACAAATGCTCATTTTATTACATCCTGTATACTGAATTCTTGAACAGATGCAATAAATGGTCAATTACTTCAGTGACTGGTTACACAAAATAGCAAGGAGGACAAATCCGGACTGTTTCCTTCAACAGACCTCTGAGAGTAAATTCAGGAGTTTTGCCCTATCCACCAATTCTCAATTAATCATATGCTAATGGACTTCATAAAAAAATGTGTTGGTTGTCTAAGTCATTTAGCATTATCTTGCTAGAGCTGCTGGTGAAACCAAAGTGCTTTTCCCTATCATGCTGATGCTTGATAAAGCAGTAAGTCCGGAAACATAGCTTTGCCGGTGACATAAATATGCTGCTTCTTTTCCACATCGCTTTAGACAGACGCGTGAAATCCTCAGCGATAAATTTGTTTAAAATGCTCTGGACTGGTTGGTGCATTTGTTTATAGGAGCAATTCCTTTCAATGACTTAAAAAAGAGTAAATGCCATTTGAGTGCCCTGATAGCAATGCTCAATGCTCGTTAATTATCAACATGGTATATTCGCTTTTTCTGTTTTCTGTTTTTTGTTTTGTGCGTTTGTGTGCGGTGTGTTCATGTGTGTGTGTGTGTGTGTGTGTGTGTGTGTGTGTGTTTTGAGTTCCATAGAACAACTTATCTTTGCATGCTTCCTTAAAAAAAAATAGTCACCGATGGTGCTAAGCAATTACATTAAAGTGTGTTTTCCTGAGCAAAGGCTTGGAATGCTTAACTTTTCTCACTGACTTGCTGAGTTATTCACCTTGAAAGGCCATTTTACTTGATGCTCTGAGACCTAGAGCACCGACATGGCTGTAATTCCCAGACAGTCTCATGGCACCAGGAATCTGTCATTCACTGTAACAGTCGCTTGTTTTATACTACATTAAGTCAGATCTCTCTCTTTCTCTTTCTCCTTGTCCTCAAGTTATCTCATGAAAGAAAAAAAATATTGAACACTAAAGGAAGGTATTTTTGTGTTTGTTTTATCTACTTTTGAGAACTATATATTTTAAGAAAACTAAGAGAAATATGATTAAAGTCAATATTAAGATAATTTATTGTGAGCAGGCTGATTGAATAAGCAATGAATGAAATCAAAACTGAGAATATAAGTACTTTAATGTTTTATTTTTCTGGTGTGGCCCTAGAAAACCATGTTCAATGCCAATGTTTTGCTTACAAAAGATTCATTTTCATACATTCCAGGAAGGTACCAAGTATTTTAAAGTGGTGGAATAAATTGATTAACCAAAGAAAAATGGGAATACTTTCATGCAATGTAGTTAAGCAATTCCCCAAATAGTTTATGATAGATTCATTTTAAGGAATAAAATCATTTACTTAATTAATAACTTAATTAAGCACATTGTTGCACTTGGTGCTAAGGGGTAAGAACAGAAGGGTAAGTAATGTTTTGGCATTTCTTGAACATAAAATCTGGAAACAGAAGCAATACATACATAACACTGATTAAAAACAGCACAAATCTAATTTTGTTTACCTAATTCAAGCTAGTCATGGCGGGCTTAGGGAAAGAATAGGAGATGATTACAGAAGATAAAATAGAAATATTCTGCAGAGACATCATATTTGGAAAATATACAAATATATGTAATATAGGTGAAATACCATCATATATATATATGCATATATATATGTATATGTTAAGGATATATTTTTGGACACACCTAAATATTTAAATGAATAATGTATTTATAAGTAAATTTCCAATGAAAATTTAAAACACTTTCATAAGAATGTGTGCAGTCAACCAAGTATAAGATACGGAGGTACAGTGGGAAACACATAGACCCTAATGCCTCTCTCCTGCCTCAGTGTTGCCCTGTACAAGCCTTGCAAACACTAATTTAAAATCTTAGAATCACAGCCACCCAAATCTTAGCTGTAGGCCTCTACTGTAATCATTACTATGGTTTTGGACATTTTGCATTTAAGAAATAGTAGAGTCATTATTATTATTTAAAAATGTAACTTGCTTGGAAAATGACCTCACCAGCTGGGCATAGTGGCACAGCCCTGTAGACCCAGCACTGTGGGAGGCAGAGGCACGAAAATCACATGTTTGAGCCCAGTGTGGGCAATTTAGCAACTTATTGAGACCCTGTGTTGAACTCACTATCTATAATAAAAAAGTTGGATGTGTAGTTTAGCGTGAACATCTTGGACTCAGTCTCCAGCACATTAAAAATAAATAAATAAAAGTAAACAAAAGAAAAAGGCTTTAACATTGGAAAGACTGATTTACAGAAGTTGCTGGTCACCCAGATTGTAGTCTGTAAAAATTATTAGCATTAAATTGTAGTTAGACTTAGCCAAAAACTAAAATGACAGCAAGAACCAGAGAGCCTAGGTATAAATCTTTACTGTGTCTTCTCAAATTTTTGATCTGAAAAATGTATATAGTTTCTTTTCTTCTTTTACATGCAACAAAATAGTAACTTGCACATAGTTTGTTCTAAGTTTCAGTGGGTCAATACTGTTAAGATTTGACATGTTTTCTAGATCAAGCATATGTCTGCTTACATATGTTTTTATAAAATACAAATTCATCTCAGAATCATTGTTGTTCACAGAGATATTATAATGTCCAACATTTAATATGAGGTGTGCACTACCCCTTAAACTGTACTGTCTGTATAGTGTATAATTTAGATAACTAAATGATGAATAACTTGTGTTTTGTTGTACCAGTTTAGAAAATATTGGGAAAATCCAACCGTGCTTCTAGCCTATCATTCAAAATTGGCATTCTAGAAATCTGTGAATTTCTAGAAATCTGTGAATTTCTAGAAATGAATTTCACGGTATCACAGAAAGTACTGCTAAAGGAATGTGATCAAATGCCAAGAAAGCAGCAGTAGTGCCAATACTTTTCATTATTTAGAAGCAACACATCTCCTTTATCTTTAGTCCTCTGTGTTTTTCACTGCATTGAGAACATTCTCATAGCAAATCAATGTATTGAGCTTCAATAATCAGAATACCAAACAATAATTACCTTAACAAGTTAAAACTTCCTTTTTTCTTTTATCTTTTCTTTTCTTTTCTTTTCTTTTATTTCTTTTCTTTTTTGATTCTTTTATTCTTTTTTTATTTTTGTTATGATATCTTTTTTCTAATTTAAAAAATGAAAAAAGAATAAAAATGATACAGCGTTTTGGAAGAAAATAGTAGGAGAATAACACTGGCTAATATGTTGTATATGTTTATCTTCAAAGTAACTGTCAGATTATAAGACATATTCATGAAACAAATTATCAAACAATTGAATGATGAAAGCACAGACTTTTTCCTTTCTTTCTTTTCTCCATTCTCCTATCCAGTTATTCCTTACTTTTGAGCAGTTTTTTTCCCTTTGGTTTTCACAATGTGTATTGTACGTTTTGGATCTTATTTACGCTTTGATTTTTTTACAATAGGGAAGCAATAAGCGTTTTACACATGCGAGTCTGATTTATTTCGCTTATAAGTATGGTCTCAAGTTGCATCCATTTCCCTATAAAAACCTCAAGTTTATCCTTCTTTATAGCTGAGTAATACCCCATTATATAAAAATACCACAGATTTTTATCTATTCTGTGGTTGATGGGCATTTGATTTGTTTGCAAGATTCAGCTATTACAAATTGTGCTGTTATAATCATGAATGTACACATATCACTGTGGCCTAATGTTTTCTATTCTTCTGGAAAAATACCCAGAAGGGAAATTGCTAGTTTGAATGAAACCTCAAGTCCAAATTTTTAAAGGATCTCCACATCCATTTCCACAGCGGTTTTACCAGTCTACATTCCCACCAACAGTGGAGAAATGTTTCTTTTTCCCCTGAGACTCTCCAGCATTTGCTATTAGTTGATTTCATAATGACAATCATTTTTTTCTGGGGTGAATTGGAATCTCAGTGTTGTTTTAATTTGCCTTACTTGAATGACCAGAGATGTTGAACATTGCTTCATATTTATTTGCAATTTGTATTTCTTCATCTGAGAAGTGCATATTTATCTCAGCTGTTCAATTGAATCTTTGCATTTGGGGGAGGCCAGATATTTTTCAATTCTTTATACATTCTAGTGCTTTGTGTGAGGGACAGTTGGCTAAAATTTTTTCCATTCTGTGGGTTTTTTTTTTCACTCTGTTCGTGACTTCTTTTGATGTGCAATTCAGCATCATTATTGATTCATTATATAGATAAATAGATAATTGGATAAATGGTCATGATGATGAAAATAGAGATGATAGAGATTAGATAGATAGATAGATAGATAGATAGAAGCACTTATATATACTTACTAGTTTGGGTACCTGTGCTGTTCAAAGCAGTGTGCTAGAACTAATATAAATCCAAATGACAGTTGTTCACAATAGAAGAATTTTTTTCCACATTCCCACATGGCACACAGTAATTCCTGGCATATTTACATTGAATTTGAAGAATCGGACTCATTATTATCACTATATGGCTTTCTTATGCTCTGATTACGTTTGATTTATGAATGTGTGAGAGAAACACCACAATCGCAAAAATATAGGAGTAACTCAAGATGGTCACGTATTTTATTTAGACAGTCTTTGGTCAAGGTTTCAGGAATGTCTAACATTTGCTGTTCATCAGTGTCAGCTCTGTGATCTTCATGTTCTCTGGGGACAGCTGTCATATATCATTGTTACGCTGACCTTTGGAACAGTTTGCTTGCTAGGCATTGCTCTGAAGTGAGATTCTCTCATCTTTTGGGATTAGGACCTGAGTCTTTGTATGTTAGCTACTTTTTCCTAAGGTGTCAAAATTCTTAAATGGTGAGGAAGGACAAAGAGCTCTTTCATTTATTAACTTTGTTTTGTTCTTCTGTTTTACTTATTTGCTAGTACCTTTGACACTATTGATAGTATAATTATTATTCAATTTTTGCAAGTAGAGTTAGAAAAGGCCTAGATTGTTCAATATTTAAATTTAAATATTTTATTTGCCTGTGAACTTTGTTTTTATGTTGCACATTCAGCCAATGCTACTCAGTAGCCAACTTGTTACTTAGAAAATCTAATTCAGCCATTTTCTTTTGAGCCATATGCATAAGTAGACAGAGTTAAGAATAATTTCTCCTTCCAGTGATAAATTGAAAGGAACATACGTTAGAATCAATTGAAACAAAAGCCTTCAAAAGATTAGAACTAGGAGATTCTGTTTTGAGAAAAGATGATAACATGATCGTCCATAAGAGTAGTGAGCAGAGAGAAAAGTACAAGAAAAGAAATATTACTTTAAGTGAAAAGAGATATGAATGTTATTAACATATGGGGACATGCTTGTTTGTCCTATACATCATTTTGTAACTTGAAGCTAATGTTACTGATGACCTAAGAAATGGTTAATTTCTGTAACAATGCATGAATCTTGTGAATTTTGCTGTTATCTTTGGTGCTAAGTGGTCACTCAAATATCCTTTCACGTGGATTAAAACCTATGCTATTTTAGGAAAGCCATTTTTTTCCAGTAAGGGTGAGAGCTACTTACTGTCATGGGCCTTCTTTCTCTGTCCACACCACTGTAGGTGCTTTGTGATATTGCTTGTGTTTTCTACTCACACAGGATTTTAATCCTCATTTAAATGTAAAGAAAATATTATATAAAAATATCATTTTAAAACCTAAAGTTACATGATAGATCTCTGTTTAGTTGAAGTGCAACTGCAAAAATTCAAGCATCCTAATGTAGCTTAGAGTTTAGGGAATTACGGTGGGTCTGAGACCTATGGTGTTTATGGAAGTGAACTGGTCCTAAGTACCATTGGTCCCATGACATAAAGCAAAGGTAATTGTCCTGAAACACTAGTCTAACTTACCCAAGATCATCAGTGAAGCTGTCTGCAAACTAGTAACTGCCCAAGTTTGTGCTGGGAGAAGGTAAGCTCAGAGAAGAGCAAAAGCTAGCTTTTGAAATGAACCGTGCATGCTCTGAAAAGAGAATTTATTCTTTCTATCATTTCACTTTCTAAGGCACATAGCAAAGCTTAAGATTACCATAATTTTCAAAGGACTGTGCATTTATGAAAAAATACAGTAATATTGTTTGAAATCAACTTAAACAGAAAACATTATTACTTGAAGTTTTCTCTCTGTCTATAATACCCAAACAAGAAAAAAAGAAAAAAGAAAACAACAAAATAAGAAGAAAGTAAGGAGCCACACAAAAGAAAGAAGCAGAAAGAGAAAAGAGACAGCCAAAGAGAAAAAGACAGGATTTCATTTTGCTTGAAATAAATTTGATTTAACGTTTTACATTATGTCTTAATGGCAAGAAAATGGACCTGTCTTTTTGCCAATTCTAAACGGATATTTCATTTTATACATCTAAATAATTAAGAAACAAATAAATCATTTACTTTCTACTAAATATTTGCTTAAGTAAAAAAAAACCATTAAGCAATATTTACTGTCTGCTGTATTCAGAACACTGTAAAAAGCAGTGCTGTAATGTTCAAAGATTATTGTAGTATGTAGCATTTTGAATTCCCAAGATAGTATTTTTTCCACAAATGCCCTTTTTAAGCTCAGCGTATACTCTAAGGCCCCTTCTAAGAATTTAAATGAGAGTGCTTCACAAGAACTAGTGTTGCAGAGTATTAACATTTAAACCTTTACTAATCCCTAAAAAGCACCAAATATCTTTTCTTTTGAATCGGGATACAATATTGTACTCAAAGAAAGCAAAACTGAGCAAGTGGCTCAGAAGGCATAAACATAAAGCACTTGAGTAATTATAGATTTCTAGTCATGTCACAAGAGAAGAAGTTAGTCTAGCTAGAGGATTTATCTTATAAACCCTGATTTTTCTATAACATGTATCCCAAAAATACTTTGTAGAAAAACTAGGCTGAAATCTGCCATGACAAATGCTTAACTACTTCCTCCTAGATTTTTTGAGAGTGGGACTAATTCTTAAAATTATATTTATAGCTGTTGGAAAATAAGTTAGTGAAGATTCGTAATATATGTCCTTTACTATAACTCAAAAATTATTCATTTTTGTAAAATGTAATATAAAACTTAAATTTTAATTGCGTAAGATTCAAAAGGAATGTTTCTGTTTTTAAACATAGACAAATATAAACACATGTTGCTGAATATTTTTGAAGGAAATTATTTAGAATATAAAGTAATGTAAATCCTCACTTAATATATTATGGTGCAGAGGGAAACTTCTCTTGTTAATATTTTCATTTCATTTTTTGTTGCAGACATACCTTGAGATTTGATAGAGCAGCAAGAAACATTACATATATTTATGTTCCATTTTTTTCAATGTCATCATATTTGATATGGAACTGACAAGGAATAATGTCACCATGCAGAAATATACAACTTCATATAATCATAAAGTGATAGACAGGAAATATATTCAGAAATTTCTGCACTGATTCTCTGTTCAGCAGTGCCACCATCACTGAGATAAAATTCAAAGTGAATGTTATAACCAGACTTGAAAGTCTTACAATGCTTCTTGAAATTACTGTCACAAAATTTGATATATGCAACACGTACTTCTCATATGTAAATTAGCATACAGGGAGTGTCTGTGAATCATTGTTTTTGAAATTTATTTCAAGGATGATGTATAAAATCTTTCAACTCTGCTTGTTTTTTATAACTTACCTCTAATGAACAAATCCTTCTCAATTATAAGAAAAGCATTGCATTAAAACATACAGACACACTTGATATCTCATTTATTTGAAATTGTCTTAAAAGAATTCCTTAGCTTTTATATGAATAATTCTGCATTTTTTATTTTAAATAAGTTTAGTTGGTGACTACTCACAACTATTAACTCCCTTTGTTATTTTGACATACAATGTTGTACCATTTTTTGAATTTTTAAATGTTCTTCCCAGTTTGTCTCTATTTTAACCAATATTCTACTCAATAGAAAATTAATCTTATGATCTTTTCTATTCATTCATTACTTATATTTCACTTATTTCATTGCATTCTAAAAGTACATTGTGTTGAACATCAGAAAACTCTTCTCATGAGTCAGGACACTTTTGTTAGAGGCTTTGATGGCTGTTGGGGATTGAAACAAGGAATTTGGGCTTGATAAACACAGGTGGTACCTCTGAGTTTCCCCCAAACCACAGAAAAGGCTTACGTAGAGGACAAATATAATCGTTGATCTCTTGGATCTTGAGATCCTTTATAGCAAATTAGATAAATATATAACTAATTGAATGCAAGAAATGTTATCTTTTTCCTACAGTAAATGCTGCATTGTAATGTCTGGAAAGAAGTTATTGAAGAGGCTCTTGAAATACACACACATTTGAATAGTTGCCCTTTATTTCTGAAATGTAAATGGCCAAATCACTGCAGTAGTATTATTTCAGTAAAACTATATATATATATATATATATATATATATATATATATATATATATGAATAAGACAGTGCATAATAATTTATGTCATGCATTTGGACAATACAACGGAAATTAAACTTAAGTTATAGCATACATATGTAATTTGGTTCATTATAACTTTTAACTTTGGCCATTTATAGTACTATTTTAAAATCAATGAAGAAATAATGTTCTAAATAAAGAAAAAATTCAGCAATATTTAAACATTGAGACATGCTTTAAAAAGTACAGATTGTATGTATTTGTTGAACTACTGTAAGATGTAAGTGGGAAGGAACTTACTGCCATATTCTGAAGGACATTTTACATAATACTGGAAAAGATATATCTAATATCAGTGGAGATGGAAAAGCAAAGAAAGCTGCCCAGCACACTCCAGCCAGCCGAGGGCCCTCAGTGCAGGCTCGGGACCTATCAGGGTCCCACCCAGAAACCCCAAGCAGCCTGGGACCCTAGCGTGCGGCATGTGGCCTGCTTGAGGATCTGCCCAGTGCACTCTACCCAGCCAGGGAGCCTTTGTGAGCCACTTAGGACCTGGTCAGCCCTGCTGAATGGCCTCACTCAGCTGGGGAGCCCTCTTCCAGTGCAGACAGCCATCTCCAACTCCGGAAGCAACTATAACTTTGCATATGGCTGCCCAAAGAGAATACAGGAAATGACAAAACAGAAGAGCAAAATGAAATCCCTTTTTAAAAATTTTTTTTTTCTTTTTCACATAGGGTCTGGTTAGGCAGTTCTGGCTGGCTATGCACTCACTTTGTAGTCCAGGCTGGTCTCGAACTTGCATCCATCCCCCAGCCTCAGCCTCCTGAGTGCTGCGATTACAAGTATGTACCACTACATCCGGTATAAAATGCAGTCTCAAACCTGCAGCCCATCCTAAGCAAGTCCAGGAGATATGGATATAGAAGAAAGAGTAAGTCACACACCTAAAATTTCTACAATCATAGCAACTGAAGTAAAGAAACAACTCTATGAAGCTATAAAGGAAATCAGATCATGAATAATTTCAGAGGTAAAACAAGAAATGCTAAATATAATGAAAGAAATGCTGAATATATCTGATGAAGATATAATTAAAAAAATAGAGGAACACTGAAAAATAGAAAGGAAATAGCAATTCAAAAGTTGCAAGATGATGCAAAGGAAAACAATATAAAGTTCATTGGTGTAAACAAAAAAGAAGGTGACAGCACAAATGGTTTAAAAAGACCAATTACAGAAGTAATAGCAGAAGACTTCCCAGGCATGGGAAAAGAAACTGACATAGAGATAAGTGAAGCATAAGGAATGTGGATTAGCTATAATCAAAATAAATCTACAGCCAGACATATAATAATCCACATTCCTGAAATTCAGCATAAGAACAGAGTATCAAAAGTAGTTAGAGAAGAGAAACAACCTACAAACAATCAGAGCAGACTTCTAAATACAAGCAATAAAGTCAAGAAGAGCATGGAGTGAAGTATTTTGATTCCTAAAAGAAAACAACTTTCAACCGAGACTGATGTACCTTGCAAAACTATTCTTTCAAATTGAAGGAGAAATAACATACTTCCATTACAAAACAACTGAAGAACCACCAACCCATCCCTACAAAGAGTACTGAAAGATATTCTAGATAGACAAAAAAAATGACTACGATTTCAAGAACAACAACAGAAAAAACCACCAAGCAGGGCAAACAATTAGACAGAGGGGAAGAGAAAAGAACAACAGCAGAAAGATAACATAAATAAGTCAATATATACCAGTTATAACCATTGATGTAAATGGCCTCAATTCACAATTAAAAGAAAAAATTAAAAGAAAAGATCCATAGGATGGATCAAAAAACATCTGACCACATGTTCTTTATACAAGAAACCCATCTAACACAAAAGAAAATCCTTAGCCTGAAAGTCAAAAGTTGGAAAACAATACTTCATGTGACAGGAACCCAGAAAAAATCAGGGCTAGCAATTCTGTTTCCTGAAAGTGTGAATTTCAAACCAAGAATGATGAAAAGAGATAAAGTTACTATATACTGTTTAGGGGAAAACTCCAAGACAAAGAGATAATAATCTTAAATATATACGTACCAAATATGGAAGCACCCAGCTACATAAAACAAATGTTAATAGAAATGAAAAATCAAATAAGCAATAACACTATTATAATGGGAAGACTTAACACCCCACTGACACAAAGAGACAGATCAAGTAAACAAAAAAATCATCAAAGAAATAGCATAACTCAATCAAACTTATAAACAAATGGATTTATTAGAAGTGTACAGAGTATTCCAGCCCACATCAGAATACACATTCTTCTCAGCTTCACATGGGACATTCTCTAAAACAGACCAAACACTGACCTGAGCAACATGCTTAAATGCAAAAAAATTAAAATTATTCCATGCATATTATCTGATCATTGTGCCATGAAACTGGAAATTAATGACAAAATAAATTGCAAAAACTCCATAAGCACATGGAAATTAAATAATATTTTTGTAAATAATCAATGGGTCACAAAAAAATTTAAGAAAAAAATAAAAAAATATCTACAAGCAAATGAAAATGCAAAAACAACTTATCAGAAAGTGTGGGATGCAATGAAAGCAATCCTCAGAGGGAATTTTACTGTGATGAAATCACCCATCAGGAAAACAGAACAAATACAAATAAACAAGCAGATGCTACACCCATATATCTAGAAAATAAGAGCAAATCAAACCCAAAGCCCAAGAAGTGAAAAAATTATAAAGATCAGAAAACAAATTAACAAAATTGAGACTAAGAAAACATTACAAAGAATTAACAAATTGAAGAGTTGGTTCTTTGAAAGAATAAATAAATTGATAAGCCTCTAGCTAACCTTATCAACACAAGAAATGAAAACTTAAATTCATGATATAAGGAGTGAAAAAGCTAAAAATCACTACAGATCTTGTGGAAATATAGACGATCAACAATATCTACTTGAAAAACTTATTTTCATAGGTTTGATAACACACAAGAAATGGACAGATTCCTAGAAGCATATGAGTTACCAAAGCTGGGTCAAGAAGATATAAAATTGTTGAAAAACCCAACTTCAGTTAATGAAATTAAAAATGTAAATAGAACCTCACTGACAAAGAAAAGCCCAGGGCCTGATGGATTCATGGCCAAACTCTACTAAGAAATTTAGAGAAAACCTAATGCCAACACTCCTCAAAACCTTCACTGAAATTGAAAGGGAAGCAAGTCTTCCTAACTCATTGCTGGAAGCAAGTATTGCTCTAATACCAAGATCAGAGAAAAACCCAACCAAAAAAGAGAACTACCAGCAAATCTCTCTAAGGAGCATAAATGCAAAAATGCTCAGTAAAATACTGGTAAGCAGAATGCAGTAGATCGTAAAGATTATTCACCACAACCAAGTGGGATTTATCCCAGGAATACATGAACAGTTCAACATATGCAAAATAATAAACGTAATACACCATAACAATAAAGCCAAAGACAAGAATCATATGATCATGTTAATAGATGAAGAAAAAACTTTTAGTAAAGTCCAACGTTTATTCATGATTTAAAAAAAAAAAACCCTGTAGACATTTGGGATCGATGGTCTTTACCTCAATCTAATAAAAGCCATATATGACAAACCAACTGCCAACATCTTACTAAATGGACAATAACTTACTAAATGGACAAACTTTCAACCTAAAATCAGGACCAAGACAAGGATATCCACTATCACTGCTCCTAGTTCTGGAAATATTAGCCAGAGCAATTAGAAAAGAGAGAAAAATAAAAGGAAAATGGATAAGAAAGGAACAAGTTAAATTACTGTTATCTTTAGATGACATGATACTCTACATTGAAGAGCCCCAAAACTGCAATGAAAAACTTCTATATATACTAACTGAATTCAGTAATTCAGCTGGATACAAACACTCAAAGATCAATAACATTCTTGTACACAAACAACAAAAACACTGAGAGGGGAATACCCTTTCTAATAACTTCCAAAAAAATGAAATAGTTAGGAATTAATCTTAGAAAAAGAAGTAAAAGATCTATACATTAATAATTACAGTTCATCTTAAAAATAAATATAAAAGGCCCTCAGAAAATGAAAAAGGCATTCCTTGTTCATGGATAGGAAAAACAAACTGTGAAAATGGCCATTTTTCTAAAATTGTTACACAGATTTAATGTAATTCTAATGAAAATACTATTAGCAAACCTTGTAGATCTAGAGAAATCACACCTAAAATTCTTCTGGATCCAGAAGAGACCTAAAACAGCAAAGGCAATTCTGGCCAACAAAGGCAAGGTAAGAAGCATCATAATCCCTGATTTGAAATTACACTACAAAACTACTGTGATAAGATCAGCATGGCACTGGTGCAAAAAAAGACCTGAAGATCAGTGGAACAGATTGGAAGATATGCCCACAACTAAAAAGACACTCAGACACCTTATCTTTGACAAAGAGGGAAAACACGTTCACTGAAAGAAAGGTAGCCTCTTAAACAAGTGGTGCTAAAAAGAACAAAGAAAGAAAGAAAGAAAGAAAGAATCTGACTCTCCACATGCTGAAGACTAAGACTAGACCCATGTCTACCACAATGCATTAACTAAAGTCAAAAATGATCAAAATATCTAAATATTAACTAAAGTCAAAATATCTAAATATTAAATCAAAAACACTAAAGCAAGACAAAGTAGGTAGAAATCTTGAAGTCATGCGGTAGGCAGGGAGTTCATGAACCAAAATCCAACTTCACAGGAAATACTTCCCAGAATCAACAACTGGGACCTTTTCTTATTAAAAAGTTTTTTCATGTCAAAAAATCTTCAAAGAGTGGAAAGAAAACCCACAAATTGGGAAAGAATCTTAGTCAACTGTCCCTCAGACAAAGAACTTCTATCTTAAATATATAAAGATTTGAAAAATTCTTTTCATTTCCCCAAATTTCGCCAAATTCAATTCCCAATACAAAATGGGCATCTGAGATGAATACATACTTCTCAGAAGAAGAAATGCAAATGGTAAATAAATATTTGAAAAAATGTTCAGCATCATTCATCATTAGAGAAATGCAAATTAAAACAACCCAGAGATTCCTTCTCACTCCAAAAAGAATGGCCAAAATCATGAAATCAACCAATAATATATGATGGAGAGGTGTGGGTAAAAAGGAGCTCTTCACTTCTGGTAGGAGTGTAGACTGGTGCGACTTCTGTGGAAATCAGTGTGGAAGTTCCTTAAAATGCTGGGATTAGAGGTCCCATTTGACCCAGTTCTTCTGCTTCTGAGCATTTTCTCAAAAGAACTGAAAATGTCATACCACAGTGATATATCTTCACCCACGTATACACCCATGTATACAGCAGCATAATTTGTAATAGCCAAATCCTGGAAACAAGTCAAATGTCCATCACCTGAAGAATGGATAATAAGGCAGTATTTTATATAGTGGAGTATTTCTCAGCCATAAAGAAGGATTGCACTGTGGCTTTTATAGGTTCATGGATGTGACTTGAGACCATACTCATATATGAAATAAATTAGACTCATGTGTAAATACCAAGTTGTTTCCCTAGTGTAAGAAAATAGAAGAGTAATAGATTTTGAGTTCCAAAATCTGTAATAAATATTGAGAATGGGTAAAAAACTGCTCAAGGCGGAAATATAACTGGAGTAGGGAAAGGGAGAAAAGAAGGAAGGGAAAAGAAAAAAAAAGATATAATTTTGATTGCTAAGATGCTATAATTATGATAGCTAAGATGCTTATACTACTATTTCTATTAGTTCTTGAAAAAGAACAGTTAATACTCATACTATTAGATCAATTTAACATATCTATATCTGCCAATCTAAGCAACTCTTTTGATAATAACAATATGCATTATAATAACCATTGTTAAATTTCTAACATCTTATTTTGAAAGCCTATATTGTTATTGTTTTGGGTTTTCTTTGTTGTTTGTTTCTGTATTATTTTTTGTTTGATTTGTCTGTCTTTTTCCCATCTTAAAAATTAAAAAAAAATGTAGGATTTTGAGTAGCACATAATGTTAGGTTAAATTTCTTTGTAAACTTAATTTTGCGGCATTTTTAAGATTCGTGTCTTTGAAAATTATGAGAGGTGCTAAAGTGCCTTTAAAAACTCCAAGGAAAAAACATGGAAGACTCACTTAAATTTGTTGCTGAACAACAAGTGAAAGCAAAAGTTATCAGTATACCATCTGTAATAAGATTATGTAATAGTTTTTATGATACATGGTTTTCTGGAAAATGTTTGAAAAATCATGTGTATGACACATGTGACACATGTGACACATGTGTATGACACATTGAAAATGAAACAAATTTTCCTTCCCTGTTTAAAATTAGTCATCTTGCTTTATTTAGTTCTGACAAAGAAGATCAGACTTGTTTTAGGAGGAAAAATAACAGCATAAAGCACTGGCCCAATACTTATAAAAGTGAACAATACTGATTCATGAATATGGGGATCATTAAAAACATATCATTGAAGATAATTATGTCAGAAACTCAACTCGTGATTGACACTGAGCTTGCGTTAGGTAAGATGTTTATTTTTTGATATGCTGTGTTTAATACAACATAATTATATAGAAATATAGCTGCACATTTGCACCATTCCTATTCAGTATAATTCCCAACATATTAGTCAGAGTAATCAGAATGAAAACATAAAAGGAATATGCATAGAAAAAGAAGTTAAATTATTACTTACACATAACATGATCCTATACATAGAAGACAAAAAGTAGCACCAAAAATCTCCTGGAATTAATAAGTACATTCAGTGAAGGAACAACCTATAGATTCAACATGGAAAAATCAATACTACTCCTATAAATCAATGATTAAATCAGCTAGAAACAAAATAGGAAAAAATATCATTCTCTAAAGCATCAAGAAACAATAGTTGGAATTAAACTAAACAAGCAAATGAAAAACCTATACAATGAATACTACATTACTCTGAAAAAGAAAATAGAAGAGGACACCAGAAAATAAAAGACATTTCATCCTAGACAGGCAGACCCAATATTGTCAAAGTGACCAAACTTTTAAAACTAACACAGATATAACATAATCACAATAAATATACCAAGAGAGTTCCTCATAAAACCAGAGAAAAATTTTTAAATATGTGGAAAAGGAAAAAACTCCAGATTAGAAAAAGTAATACTGTATAAGAAGAGCAAAGTGGAAGGCATCATAATTTCAAATATCAAGTTATATTACAAAGCTACAACAATGAAAACATGGCAATGGCCACAAAATGGACACATGATTCACAGGAGCAATGTAGAGGCAGATTCAACTCTCTGATCTTTTACAAGAGACTGAAAAACCCACTGGAAAAGATACCTTCTTTTCTACATGGTGTTGGGAAAAGTGGCTGTCCACTTGCCAAAAATTGAATCTAGACATACATCACTCACCATGAACTAAATGAAAATCAAAATGAATCAAAATAAATGTTAACTCTTTTGGAATATGAAATAGGTAAAACCCTTGAAGACATGGTGGAGACAAATACTTTGTAACAGAATTTAAATTGCACCACCGTGACACTGGGAACAACAAATAGGATCATATAAAATTTAGAAAGTTTCTTCACAGCAGGGAAGCAACAAGAGCCAAGTGAAAAGACAATATACAGAATGGGAAAGATTTTTTCCAGCTATCTGCACACAGATGACTAATATGTAGAATACATAAAGAAATAAAAATGAGACCAACCAAGATAAAAAGCTCAATCATCAATCAAAAAAGCAGGCAAGTAAAATTAACTTCTCAGAAGAATTACAAATAGCCAGTAAATATGTGAAAACATGTTCATCATTTCTAGTCATTAGAGAAATGCAAACTAAAATCTCACCAAGATACCATCTTACTCTAGGAAGAGTAGCTATCATCATGGAATCAAATAGTGACAAATCCTCATGAGGCTGAGGGAAAAAAATGAATCCTTCAACACAGTTGATGGGAATGTAAAGTAGTACAACCACTGTTGAAACCTCTGTGGAGATTCCTCCAAATATGAAATCTATACATACCACCCAGAACAGGTATTCCCCTTCTAAATACCTTCCAGAAAGATTTCAAGTCATCACATTGCAGTGATGCATGTATATCCATATTTGTATGAGTACAATGTATAATAGCTAAACCCTGGAAGTGGCCTATATGCCCATCTATAGACAAAAGGATAAACAAAGCATGGTATTTATGCACAGTGGAGTACTACTACTTAGATGAATAAATCATTTATAGGAAAATGGATGAACCAGGAAGATAATAATGAGTAAGTTAAATCAGACAAATGAGTTTGGATATTGCATTATTTTTCTCACATAAATGCAAAATTTGCAGAAATGCAAAATATAAATAAAAAAGATAAAGACAGAAGTAGAGAAATAGATGTTGGGTATATGAGCAGGAGGAGATTAAGAAATGAAGGGAAGGGCAAGGGAGTAAGTTTGCTAGAGAGGATTCACATGTGTCCTGCACATATATTGACTCCCTGTAAGAAATGCCATCAATAGTTTTGTATTACTAATGATAAACTAATACAAAATAAAATCTAAAATAAATCACATAATCAAAAATGTTCATGAGCCTGTGTGTGGAGGGAAAGAAAGCCTTCCATCTTGACAATGCAAATTTAGACTAGTGAAAACATTATGAAAAAAATGCTAAGAGATTCCTCAAAGAAACTAAAAGGAGAAATTCTACTCAACCCTCCTATTTCCCTCCTAAGCATCCTCCTGAGCAAATTAAAACCTAATTGCTGTGATAAAGGCATGCCCATGTTTATAGTGACACAATTCGTGATACCAGTAGCTAAAACTTGGAAGTGGCCTATGTGCTCATCAATAGCTAAATGGATCAAAGAAATGTGGATTTGTACACAATAGAGTAAAGTCCTATCATAAAGAAAGATAAATTTGAGTTATTTATATAAATAAGGATATATCATGAGATTATATTATTAAGCGAAATAAATCAGATATATAAGCTCAAATATTGTATGATTTCTCTTCTATATATAACTCAAAATATTGGCCAGGGATTTAGCTTAGCAATGTAAGTGCCTGCCTGGCAAGCATAGATCATGAGTTAGATCCCTGGTACCAAATAAATAAATAACTCAAAATACAAATAGAAAGAACATAAAAGTAGATAATAGTAAATAAAAATAGGAAATAAACAAAAAAATGGGAAATAACCAGAAAGAAACAAAGAAAGAAAGAAAGAAAGAAGAAAGAAAGAAAGAAAGAAAGAAAGAAAGAAAGAAAGAAAGAAAGAAAGAAGAGGAAAAGGAGAGGGAAAAGAATTTTTAAAAATTGCTGTGTTATGTACGTCAATTCCTTATGAGGAAAGCAATCATAAGGCACTGCATACAAGTACTAGTAAAAAGCACAAACTGAAAAGAAAAGCAGGAGAACTTTTATCAAAGAGTAGCCAGGTGAAATTTGTTAGGGCCGCCCCTCCCCCACCGAAGGGCTTATTCATTCCATTTACAGACCCGTGCGGACCACCATAGTGGTGCCACCAGAACTGGGGACGTGGCAGTAAGCCAGGCCCAGTCCTTGCACTCTAGGAGACACTGACCTGATCAGTGGTGAGCTGGGTCGAGGGAGTGCCCGCGCTATGACGGAGTAAAAGCATATTTCAACTGCATGTGAAGCCCACACTCTGACCCAGTATGAGTGTCTCCCTTCTCGTCCAATCAAATGGGCCCTGAGTTGTCACGGGTGCGTGTCTTCTGGCTTCTGGGCGGCGGTGGGGTGTTTGGCTTTGGCTCCTTACTAACTGCCTGGAAAGATTCTGCATGTCTATAAAAATCCTGAGATAAGCTCAGGAGGAGGAGCCTGCGTTCCAGCCGTGGAAAACACAGGCAGAACTTCCGTCAGCATATTAGTTTTATGTATCAGTGATGCCTTGTGTTCTTTGGTGGAAGCTCCACAGACCAACTTATGCTCTGTACATTCCCTCTTCTTCAAAAGGGTAGCTTACAAGCCTAGTTTCTAAAATTCATGCCAATAGCAAACAGAGAAAAAAACTGAATCAGTAGTACCTGTGGCAAGAGTGAAAATAGTACTGTTTCGGAAAGTAGCGACATACTAGAGTTGTTACCATAGCACAACATTCTAACAAACACATACACTTAACAAGAGGTTGATAAGATGTAAGAATTGAAAGAATAGAATAAGCACCAGTGTTATGTGATGCCTACTCTGTATAAACCCAAATATATAAATTAATTAATTTCTCAGTCATCTGGATAGCACAGTTTTTCTTGTGGAATGAGTGGAAGAATGAGTGGCAGATTAAAAGTGATAAAAATGAAAGTGTTTTCTTTATTCCTTTATTCCTTACTAATTAGATTTCAGTTTGCCACTGTGAGAGAACTTTGCATGTATAACTTGCTTATTATTTTGCTTAATTTTGTCGTATCTTTTCTTCTCTGAAGCTTTGAAGATGTTCTTTGGATCTGTATTGTTTAAAATGCAGTAATTTGGCTTAATTCGGGTAGATTAATGATACTGACATATTTGAATTCTATATCTAATCCTCTAAACTTTACTTAAACTGGTATTTCATTTTATATGTTACTTTCCCTTTTCCAAATGTTTCAATTTACCTTCAGTTTTACCTGGTAATTTCATTGGTGAATTATTTTTAAATGTGTTATCATATTTTAATTCTAAAATGACTGGTTTTTGCACTTTGCCTCTTACTCTTTTTTGAATGTAATTATTCTTCTGGTGAATGTAATTATTAATTTCATTTTTCCCAGAATCTAAGTGATAACTTTTATGAAATTTCTGTTTTGAAAGAAGATTCTTCTTTGGAATTCTGAATATATCCTCCTAAACTATGCTTTCTGTCCTCCACTGGAAAAACATTTTATGTGATGCTATTCAAATGATTTATTTTCTAGAAATTTCCTGGGGTGCAAAGGAAACAGTTTTCTAGCAATGATTAATTACAGAGTATATCTGGGTATTCATTATGTCTTAAGCTCAAAAACATTTCTTTATTTTTAAGACAATCTTCCACAGTTCCAGATATCTCGACACTTCTATTTCCTAAAGTTTCAAAAGTTAAGTCAGTTTTCTTTTTAGCTTTTCTCACTGCCAGCTGAAATCTTACATCTTTAGATCCTGTGAATAATTTCTTAACGTCTACCTGACTTCCAGATGTCAACAATATATTGTTGAAATTCTTTCACAATTCCTTTGCCATTAAGAGTTTCCATAAAAGAAAATCTTTACGAGTACTTACTCTTTGTACAATTTAGGAAGAAGTAGAGATCCAGAAGTTTCTATGTTCTTTATTTTTCTGTTTAGTTTTTTGAGATAGAGTACAGCTTTGTAGCAGAGACTGGCTCCAAATGACAATCTTCAGAGCTTGGCCTTACAGTTGTGTGTCACAATATCCAGTTTTAATGAGATATAATTCTATATGCTGTATGATTAATTAATTTACCAGTGGTGACTGGGGCTGTAACTCAGTGATAGAATGTTTTCATAGCATCACCAAAGACCAGGACTCAATCACAGCCCTGCAAATAAATAAATAATAAATAACTGAATCTAAACAGGGGTTTTGGTATATTCATAGGGTGTTTCAGTTATTGCTCCAATTTTATTTAGATAGTTTTATTATCTATTTTATTTTTCAGAAATGTTTCTGAGTGCATATACACATATACACATAGAAGCGCCCTTATGCTTACAAACCTACATGTATATATGTAATGCATAAATGCATATAAATGGAAACTCATGTATTTGCACACATAAAGGCATTTACATCTGTACAAAGATACTCAGGTATTCCAAGTCAATAAGTCCTTATTATATTTATTTAATAGGTTTATTTAGTAGGTTTATTAGCCAGTAATCTATTTTAGCAAGTAAATTGTCTCATATCTTGGTAATAATCATTGACTTTCATATATGCAAATCAGATTTAAGTTTTTCAGTCACTCTTATTATTTTGGCAGCATGACCTGGATATCTCCAATATGTGCATATGTATATATTACTTTTTTTGAGATTTCTTTTTTTTGGTGATTTGTCATTTGTGATGCCTTTTATATCCAAATTATTATTTTTTTCACTTGTATGTTAGTCTTTTAGAAATAGATTACCTTACTGGGTATGCATTGAATTTTAAGAATTTACCCTTTTAATATATGTGTAGATATATTTTAAAAAGATTAACCTTTTAAAAAGATTAACATTAAATATTTTGAACTATCAGCTTTATATTTTTATGTATTTACAGCTTATTTTGGTTTATTATATTATAATATTGCATTCAATTCTTGAATATTTGGAATGATTAATTTTTCTATTTTTTACAAATCAAAACTGAATTTACAGCAAAAAAGAAAAAGTTCCATAATTTAAACAGGTAATGTGTTTTAAAATAGAAATGCAGCAATGGCTCAGTTCATGAATGCTTTTGTTTGTGAATAATTTTGTTCACGTACAGAAACATTTGGCAAAGTTTTGTTTTGTTTGCAAACTCTTCATCAGGTGACAAACACAACTTCACCCATCTTTCCCACATGACTGTCTTTACAGATCTGTGGAATGAATTAAATTCATTAACTGAAGTCCCACTGTATAACCAATTTATGCAACATAATGCCAGCTAACAGATTCCGTTAGCTTTGTACCTCAGTGCTTTTAAGTAGCCTTTCCTTGGAGAATGCATGACAGCCTATGTATAGTTCTCCTTAGCTGAATTTACACATGGGTAAATTAAATTTTTATCTAGTGAATAATGTTATTTGTTTAATATTTTGGTTTACATGTTACATGATAGCTTATATGTTACATTGTAACCTCATGAGTATATATGACATCGCCTGCAGAAGACTAACAGAAAAACAAAATCTAATCAACTTTCATTTTTCTTCTTTATAAATTAAAAATGTTATATAGGTTACTAAAATTTCTTAAAATGATGGTATCTTTCTGCTTTAAGCCCGTTTTTAACTATGAGGAGAAAAAAGAGTAAAAAGGTAGGTCATCTATCCTATATGCCTTGAATCTTTGGAATGTGGCACTTACCCAGGCCAAGTACTGGGACTCTAAGGCTGTGTGATGCAAAAGTATTGAGGACAGAAATATTAACTCCATTGCTTGGCAGAGTAACTTCTTTGTACAGATAATAGACCACTTGGATAAAGAGAACAGACTCAGTGCTTGTAGGTTGTCTTCATACTGCTAAGAAATATAAATGGAAAGTTACAAAGTATTTGTAGCAAAGAAATAATGCTCCACACATTAATACAATATAGTATGTAAGTCACAACAATTAATGGCATTTATATATCACCTCCAGGTATACATGCAGTAATTTCTTTTAAGATCCTTAAATTAAATTTATTGAAAAATGTTGCTAATTTTTAACTGAAGGAAGAAATAGCTCTCTTACAAATATCTGCCTGACTTTGACTTAATGTATAAACTATACAAAATATACTATTTATAACAACCTTTTAATTATCAGGTATAATGAGAGGACTTTAGAACTGAGTTCAGTAAAATATGTATACAAATGAAAGAAGAATTTTGGTTCGGCATGGACATGCATGCATTTCAGTGAAAATGTAGACTAATTTTATCTTCCAAGAGATGATGAAGCCCAGTATGAGCATATTAGACAAAATAAATAGCCTAGAAACCTCATGGTTCTTAAACTTCATCTCCAACCTCCTTCTTCCTTTTTTTGAATAGTAGCTATATTTCTGAAGTGCAGCTTCTGGAAATTCCATCAAGAGCCACATCTGTGTAGTCATAATATATGTTCAAGGAAGGAAGAGATTTCTAGGAGATTCATGAAGCTTTAGGAATTTAGTACAAGAGTGGCCCTGATGGTAGAAATGCACTCTTCATAAATGACCACTGAGAGTGGACGGGGCAGTACATCACAGCAGATCAATACCCAGCATGATGTACTGTCTAATGGCAAACTTTCTCTACTGAGTACAATATACAATAGATCAATAGGTAAATAATTCCAGTCATAAAGTCACTGACAAATAATTACTCTTGAATTATTTCCACTGAAATTGTTTTGTATTTTAGCTCAGTTGACACACACACACAAACACACACATACACATACACATACACATACACATACACATACACATACACATGCTAACATATACACACAAAGACAGAGCAATAAAATTTAATCAGGAAACAGAAAATTTAAAACATAGTTACCCAGGATCATATTAACTTGTCAATTATTTTGCTTCAGCAATTCTTTGCTCTCATGCTTGGTAATTATGTTTTCTCTCTAATCAATAGCAAATGTAAAATAAAAAACAATACAATATATTGCCATTTCTGGTTGTTATGCAGTAAGCATTTGTGAAGCATCACTTCATATTTCAGACTCAGTTTGAAGTACTGAGGATAAAAACCAAAGAGACGGACATCACTCTTGAAGTTTTCAGCTCTCTAATTGGAGAGAGAAATTCTTTCATACAGAAAGAATTCACAGGTCTCTGTAGTAAATGTGTATCAAAGTTACAAGCAGAGTGCACTGTGAATGAAGAGCTGTATGCAACTAAACTACTTGTAGACATTATGAAAGGTTTGTAAAATAGAAGGCCTAGCTGGTATTACAATGAATGAGAAGTTAATACTACCAGATGTGTGCCAGTGACAGTGGCGTGCAGAACAGGAAACAAGGACAAATGCAGACAGATGGTGGAGAAACATTGCAGTTTTTGGAAGTGAGTCATAACTTTTCATTGTTCTTTAACCAGAACCTCAAAGTTCTACTGTTTTTTTTTTCTTTTTGGTTTAGAATTGTTATATAATTAGTCAACATAAACATGCACAACTTTCCCCATATTTATTTGTTTTGTTTCATTTTTGGTACCAGGGATCAAACTCACAACCTTGTGCTTGCCAGACAGGCACCCGTGCAGTTGAGCTTTATCCCCAGCCCACTTTCCCCACTTGTGTAAATAGTCTCACTGTTTGAAATTTATTGGGAAATAGAATTCCTCTTTTATAACTGGCAAACACATGACTTGAGTTCACCAATCAGATAGATCCGTCAGACTGCATTTAAAATTACTAGCGACACAAGGGAAAAGTTACTAGAATATGCAATCTGTGGTAGATATGGAATCAGTAGCAATACTAAATTCCCCAGGTCACATTGGCAATAGTGCTGTGGAGGGCTAGCAGCTTTGATAAAGCAAGTTATAGCAAGAAGTAGTAATAGCAATTCCCCTCAAGTAGCTCTCACCAAGTTGATTTGTTTAATGGCTTACTTTCTTGCTTTCTTTTTTTTTAAAGGAAAAAGAACAAAAACAACTATACAGAATTTCAAAACAACGTAATAGGAGACTGACAGTTGTCAATATATTGGGTATTGTTATCTTCAAAGTGATTGCTAAGATTACCAGATTTGGGCGCGAAAAATGATCAAACAATGAAAGCACAAACCATTTTTAGCAATGTTTTGTAACTCTCTAATTTTTCCAACCTGATTTGATAACATTCCTATCCTAAATTCTTTCAAATTGTTTTGCTGTCTGAAATAATCAGAATAATTTTAAAATCATTACTAGAATCTAATAATGAGTCCAACATATCACAATTGACTGTTGACACCAAATTTTCACAGCTTCCTACATAACTGGATCTACTTGTAACATAAATCATAGTCACAGAATGTATGCAAATATTTAACAGTATCACAAAATCCCTATTTCCCTTTGCACTGGTGATGAGCTGGAACAAGATATAATACATAAAGTCATCTTCATTTATCTCTTTGCCTTTGTGATAGCAAGGTAAGGGTCAAGCACACATTACAAATCAGTTCAGGCAGGAGAGGAGATGAAAACAATCACATGTAATGAAATTAAGTGAACATTCAGCCTAGTAAATTAGTGTGCTTGGAGACACGAGGAATAAGGATGAATCACTGAATGTGACAGTGGTGAGCATGGGTCAGCTCATGAGGATTAGTTTACGTTAGGCTCATATATAAGGTTGTGATATTTGGATTTAATCTTATAAATTAATGCTTTTTAAAATGTACTTGTCCAGCAATACTATTTTAGAGACTAAAAAACAGAAAGCATGGATTGTTGAATCTCAACTCCAGTAATTACGATTTAAATAAATTAATATTTTGTATAGGAATATGCATTGAAATTAAAATAATTTGATAATTTAAAAGATCTGGAAATAATTTTGGAGAGCTTTTCACTTAGATTCCATGGATATAAATTTATTCATTAATGTATTTGGTCACACAACATATGTTTCATTTCATTCCCTAACATGATTCTAGACACTTGAGACATAAAATAATTATTCTTAGGGCAAGGACCAACACATGTGGCTTAAACTTTAATATATGAGGTGTAGTAGCAATGGGGCAGATGGGAGAAACAAACAAAGCAAAATGGATAAAGTTTTTTGATAAGTAAACTAAGTATGAACCATGTTCACTGGATTTCATGGTTAATCAGAAAAGAGCTACATTTCTTTGGGAAAACATGAAATGTACAAAAACAAGAAGCCATATATAATATATACATACATTATATATATATATATATATATATATATATATATATATATATATACACATACATATGTGTATATGTGAATAACAAGTATATAAATAACCAGCACACACAGCAGAATTTTGAATATGTAGAATCTATAAAATAACAAGGAGATCAACATGGCTAACAGGATAGACAAAAGAAGTTTGTTAGATATGCAATGAAGGAGAACTACTAGATGTGACAAATGATTTTAGAAATAATTGAAGTATGTGGTTGTTATTTTGATTGATTAATAAGTTATTGGAAAATTTTGACAAGAATGAAGAGTCAATCACTCTATTTTGTGATGAGATCTCTAACATTCACATTTGATACCACATGGAGCTCCAGTAGCCAATGGAGATGAGATATTTCACCTAACAGTATGAGGAGACAGAAGAATATATGGATAGAGATCAAATTAAGTTGCTCTGTGTGTGTGTGTGTGTGTGTACATATTCTTCTGATTCCTTTTTCTTAAAAAAATAAAAATAGCATTCAGTTTGAAGTAGCTACTTGAAACTATGCCATAAATTCAGGAGAGAAAAAGGTGTAAAATTTCCAGGGAGAAAAATGGTAATGGAAGTGAACTAGATACATGCAATGGACTTGTTGGGCAGCAATAAAACAGAGTAATTTTATTACTCAAAATCCTCAAAGTCAAAAGGAACTAGTTAGAGAAGGTGTAAGGTTTTTTTTTCCCAGTAGCATTCAGCTCTATCTCTGCAAATAAGATATAAATTTAATACAATATATTTCCCTCTTTCCTAAGAGAGGTAAGTGAAGAAAGATATAGAGTTTTTCATAAAAAATTACAGTTCAAATTATCACGCACATAATCTTTTAGGCTAGATCAATAAGGAAGTTGGGACATCATGAGGAGGAGTGGCATGGGAAATGAGACAGATATAACCTATGTATCATAAGCAGTGATGTATAGGGAATTGTAAATTTTGGGCATCTGGAAAGATTAGACAGTAACTATTTGAGGTAGAAGCTCAAAATTCTGATGATTGAATATTAAATTTGAAAATTTTCCAGTTTTAACTAATGTTGACACAAATCAGTGGCCAGTATTGCTCAGAAGATGAGATCATATAAAGACTTCATGGTAGTAAGAAGAGGCTAGGTTGGTTGCCAATCATCAATGTGAGTAATGAAATCACCAAGAATTATGAGAAAAGTCATACCAGAGAACAAGATATTGAGATACAGGTGAAAATATTCAGAGAACAAGTAAGAATGAAGTGGACCACAGAAAAATAAAGGAATTTTTACTTCAAGAACTATTTGTGAAAAAGTTTCATGGTTTCACATAATTTCAATGACTTGGTCTGTAATTCTAATAGAAAAATGTTATTACTTTTGAAATGAATGGTATCCTTAAATTTTCACAAGTACTCAGTAGTCCCTTCAGAAAATACTGTTATATGGGGAAGAATTGTGTCAGGAAAAGGGGAAAAGTAAGGTTGGGACACTTGAAAGGCTTTCAGATGTTACTGAAGTAGTTGTGTATGAAATAATTTCTGTACTTACAGCAAGGTTTTTCTTGTAGAAAATTATTGGTTTGGTGACTAAATCTTCCAATAAGGTTCACTATTTCACTAGAAAAGTAATAAAGGGCAAAAATAACAATAAAACAATAGAAAGAGCAAAGAAGAAAATGACAAAAAGTAAGAAAAGTAAAGAGAAAACATAAACTGGGAATGAAGAGGAGAGGGGAGACTTGAAATACAAGGGAGGCACTGAGATAGAGCACACCATGGATGAAATAGAAAGGTTATTTTCCATAAATAATTAGAAGAGAATTCGAGAAGACAAAGAAAGAAGAAAGGTTATTTAGAAAGCAGTACATAGGAGAAATCTTTTCGGAGATGAAATTGTTGGAACTGTAAGTGTGAGGCCCAGGATAAGCACAATCCGGGGAATAATCAATCCTCCTAGTTGACAGCTTCCACACAGGGTATCACATTGCACACGAAGCCCAGGACACCTACTTGCCCTCATTTGGGTTGAGGTGTGGCAGAATGACACTGGGCTGGCTGGGTTAGGGAGAGGGCCACCTACTAGCTGAGACTGGACAGAATCTTCACAAGTTGGTAGAGTGATTCACTGAACTCAAAGTTTAATGTTCCTCTTCATCAACTTAATAAAACCTAACATGGAACAAAATTAACAGATTCTGTGCAATAAAAATTTACTTTCAAACTGTAATTTTAATGTATTTTCAAATTTTAGATGCTACCACAATCTGGCATCGAATATACAGAGTGATTCTTCTTAACAGAGGCAATGATATAAGGCAGAAATTCCACCAAACAATGTCATATTTATCTGTGAGTTTAAATTTTAAAACATCTTAAATTGGTTTTGACAAGCTCAGTGTATGTGAGGCTTATAAAAATGACTCAGATGATATAAAAGATTTCATAAGATTCCTTTTAAGTCTGCAAAGAATAAAACTCAGTTAATGTTCAGCTTAACCCCAAAATGAAATGAAATTATTTAAATGAAAATAATTTGGAAAAGAACTTCTTTGGAAAACAGGAAATATATATCAAATGGGGTTCTTGTTAGCAAGCTCTGCAAAGGTGACAGAGCAAAAAGAAAAGATAGGGCATTTGAGAGAAAGAGACCATGGCTCCAGAACCAGGGTTATAAGGACAGCAGTCGGGATGCCTTCCGGCCTGTCCTAGAATCCACTGGGTAATGTGTGATTTATGTCACAACCTGGTGTGCTGACAGTGTGCAGCCTGGAGGCAGTACTCATGAGTTATCCCCACTTGCATGCCTGGGGCTTTATGTGAAGCCTGGGGAATGGGTGCAGCAGGTGGGGCAGAGTGGGCAGGGAAGTTAAAGGACTTGGGGCAGCCTTCAACCCAGAGTGTAACTGCAGTGGGTAAATATCAGGCTTCAGACCACCCAGGATCTAACGCTTTCAGTGCCCCTCTTTGAGAAGTACCCACTTCCATGCCTGATCCTGGAACCTAGATTAAAAGCTTGCTTGTTCAACTTTCCATTTTAAATCTTTTTCTTTCTTTGTCTATAATCCATGCAGCCTAATTCTCATGATCTGCTTCTGTGGAAACCCTGGTTACACAGTAAAAAATAAGGGAATCTTTCTGGAAATAATGTAGTTTCTCCTGAGTAATGTCACGGTTTCAAATATTATCAGCCACTGTCACAAATGGCCTTTTGCTTTAGCTCGGATTGTGGGACTACTTACTGACCAGCAGAGGTATATGGTAATGCCTTACTGCTATTGCCACAAATCCTCATACCTTTAGCAGCTTAAAATGACATACACGCATTATTTCACAGTTCTGATCAGAAGTTCAGAATAGTTCTTATGGAATTCAGATCAAGGGGTCTTAAGGGATGCAGTCCTTCTGCAGCTCTAAGGGGAAATTTACTTCGTTCCTTTACCCAACTTCTACGTGATAGACACACACTGTTCAGCTTAAGTTCCCACTGCTATCTCCGGAGAATATCAGCTTAACCTCTGCTTCTGCCAGCCTAACTTCTTTTCTGCTATTGACACTTCTGACTTCTTTTAAATCCTATTAGATTACTTTGGCCCTCAGATAATACAAGATGATTTCCTTAACTTAATCAAATTTTTCAAGGTTCTGTGCCATTCAAGATAACATGTTCATTCCAGGGACTTGGAAAGGTGCGTATTTAGGACAGGAAGACAGAAGGGCATTTCTTTTTTTCAATGAGGTAGAGCACTATACCTTACAGAGACAGCATTATTGAGTGTGGCCAAGCGATCTCTCCAGAAATCATCAAGGTGCACTGATAAGGGAAGATGAGCTAAGACATTCCAGAAATCATAAGCATTAAATATCATTGGAAAGGAGAAAACATCCTGATAACATGCTTTATTTTTCCCCCAATAATTTTTGAGAATATGAATTAGCCATCTATTATGTATCAGTTATAAAGCTAGACCCCAGAGGGAACAAATGCTTACTCTTAACAGCTGGTAGCTAACTATACTCAAATAGCTAAGGTAACTGCTAAGTTTAGAGGATAGTGATGAAATAATTTATGTATAAATCCCAGAGACTAAACATAACTTATTAAACCATAAACCTGTGGGTTTTTTTTTTTTTTGTACTGAGAGTTGAACTCAGAACTTTGTGCTTGCCAGACAGGCACTTGTGGGGCTGAGCCATATCCCTAGCTCACAATTATTTTCCTTTAAACCTAATGTCAATTTCTCCTGTCACTGTTACTCTGTCCCATATGGTGTCTCCCTTCCTTAGGAGGCAGTTTTGTACCCTACTTTCTGCCCATTTGACTGTAAAAATCCTTTTAACATTTCAACACAAGATTAATAAAATCCCTACATACTGTTGTACGTCATCCTGTCTTTCTTTGTATAACAAAGACAGTCTTCACTCAACCCTTCTTCTTCTCCTTCTTCCTCTTCTTTCTCCTCTTCTCCCTCCTTTTCTCTCCCCCTCTTCCTTTTATTCTTCTTGCATTACAAGTATTAACCAGTATATAAATATTTGTCACTTTTATTGCAGAACTCTTGGGCATCAACATCTAACATACTATTGGGCAAATCAAACTTTTGTAAGCTGATTTTTTGTAAAAAAGAACTGTACTTATTTGAAACTAGTTCAAACAAAAGCTACAATGTAACTAGATCACAGAGCATTTCATTCTTTTTAAAGCAACAAATCATTAGAAGCAGAAATTGTCAGAATTGAAGCTATATGTGGTATAAATGGAGAAAGAAAAAATGGAAATGAAAGTACGCAGATAGTTTATTTCAGGTGAGGGAAAAGTAAAGGACTGGCTATGACAATGAATTATCACTTACTTTGTGATCACCTTTTCCATTTATAATTTTTGCAAGCTACAGTATTATTTGAAAGTATTAGACTAGGTCAGGTTGTTCAAGAATAGTTGCATTCCAACATATATTGAAAAATAATAATATGCTCCAGATGTTAGTGTACACAGTAGTAACAAGAATAACAACATCTGCTGTTCTCAAGTTAAATTTTTCTTCTTAGGACAGCAATTATATTTTCAAGTAGTTTAATTTACTCTAATTTTAAGGATTTGCTTTGAAGTTCTTTCTGGGACTTCTCTGTGTAAGCTTGTGCAGGCTTTCATAGCAAATAGATAATAACAAAATGATATGCTGCTGTGGTAATTGGAATGTGTTTTAACATTGCTAGCTCAATGATGTTAGTACATGCTGGTTATTTGATTCCACTTTATCATTCTTTTTCATTCTTTATCATTGTTGCCATGGAAATAACCAAAATACTTTGATTGGTTAGAGGAATATGAGAAAGAAAATGACTCCTCTCCTCATTTGTTGTTGAGTTTAAAAGTAATAGGAACAATTCCTATGGCAAAATAAATGAATTAATTCTTATCTCATCTCATATCTGGAAAATGAGTGTTTCCTGGGTTTCAAAAATAATATTTGTCTTTTTTCTTTCTTTTCCTTTTTATTCTTGTGCATGGTTTATATAAGTGCTTACTGAAGTAGTGCAAGTGAAAGAAAGTAAAAATTGACCTTTGAATTTTGAAATCATGATCTTTATATAATATAAAATACAAGCCAGATATAGAGGTTCTTGCCTATAATTCCAGCACTTGGGAGGCTGAGGCAGGAGGCCTGCTGCAAGTTTGAGGCCAGCCTGGGCTACAAAGTGAGTTCAAGGCCAGCCTGAACTACATAGTGAAATCCTGTCTCAAAACAACAAAAGAACTATTTTATTTTGAAATCTGTATAAAGTTCAGTGGAACTCTATAGACATATTTTCTTCAGTAATGGCAATACTAATATTAACAATAAATTACATTGAATCTTGAATCAGAATTTCACTCACATGAAATAACAACTAATAAATGTAGAGGGAATAATAAATATTTTTAAATTACCATTTTATAAAAAATATATAATTGATTCATGAAGGATCTTTATTTCATGTTAAACTTCTGGTAAAGTTTTGAAAAATAGACTATACCATTTCAAATTTTCAGCTTCAGAAAAAATAGGAAAGAAGACTTTGACTCTAATCATGAGGAAAAATGATTATAGATTTTATTAAGTGACAAAAGACTTTCCTTGTCCTGGAATTTACTTCCAGGCATTAACGTGTCACTCAGCATCATTTCCTTCCCAATTTGTGCAATGAATGACATCACCAACTCCACATAAAATGTCCCAATTCTTCGGTAAGCCTTGTAGTTTAGTTGCTACTAACTCATGAAAATACTTCTGCTGTTCATCACTAATAAGATGGTATTACTTCAGTGTTTCTCTTACCTTATTTTTGCTTCTACAATTAGTACCTCCCTTATACTTTCTTATATTTTTAGAAGTGACTGTTATTCTTATTTGGAAACAGTAAAACTGCCTACAGAGCTCTTCAGATATCTCCTAGGAGACTATACCTGTATAACACAAAATCCTCTCTAGTTTAATAAATGAACATTAAGCTTGGTATTTAATCCCCAAATGTACTTATACTTCCTTATTTATTCACCATATTAATAACCTCATTACTTTAAATCTTGATTAATTATAATTCTGTTGATTTTTATTCATCAATATTTATTATATAATGAATTCCTACTGGGTTTTCCCAGCTATTTGTTTCCATTCAATTTCAATTAATCTTTATATCTTACAATTACATATTTAGAATGTTACAAAAGAAAAAGTTTTCTTTTTGCCCATAATGTGTGCTATTAGCTACATCCTTGTAATTTACTTCATTGTTTCAGCAGTAGTAATACTTCCTTGTGTCTGATTCTAAATGCTTATTTATAGTTTTCCATCTGCTATCATAGCAGTCTTCCATATATATCTGTGCTTTTTTTTTCCTAAATAAGCCAGTGTTCTTCATTTATTCCTGAAACCTTCAAAACAACTTTTAATCTTCTGTTCATAACATAAAACACACAATCTAAACAACGCTGTGTATCTGTGCTGTCAATATTCTTCCAGTCCCCTCTCTGCTTGTCTCATTACTTTTTTTATTTAACAATAATTCTTGGCTTTTAGGAACAAGTTATGCCTTTTTGTATCACAGGCCTTTGCATTTCATCATATCTGTCTGGAAGTTCTCATGAGTGTTCATCTTATAACTGCAAATTTTTCTGATTCGCCTCTTAGGAAAGTATATATTTCCTTCCCTAGTCATGTTTCAGCTCTCCTTGAAGCACTTCACTCTAGTTTTTTAGAACTGCTTTCTTTGGAACTTATGAGCCACTCAAAGTAATTTACTAATTATAAATAAACCAAAAGTTATTCTTCCACCTGGTCTGGTCATATCGTTAGAAATCACTCACATGACACAAAATATTTCCTTAGTGATTTTCACAGTCATAAAGATAATCCTTACTGACTAGTTTAGGTTGATTGTTATATTCTGGGGAATATATGCACTAGATTTAAATTAACAATTTTATACAATTAAATATATAATGACAATATGACACATTCACAGGAATTAACTGGATATTGTTTGACTTGTTCATTTTTCTTATCAGAGAATATTAACATTTTTTGGACATATAGTCAAAAAGTGTACTACCTTTTGCAAAAATCCTGATTGAGCTTAAATCATTTAGACTCACAACAGAAGTCACTATAGTTTCGGCTGACCATGGTAACACATACCTATCATCTCAGCATTTTGGGAAGTTTACACAGGATTATCAATTGGAGGGTAGCATGGGCAACTTCACAACATAGAAAGAGGCTTTCTCAAAAAAAGAAAAAAAAAGACACAGCTTAGTTTGAAGGTCCTTAGTTCAATCCCCAGTACTGTCAAAACAAATTACATAGCTGTGAGGATAAAACAACATTTACTGTAAATATGTGTCTCAATCCCCGTGGCTTTTTAACAAGTTCTCATTGAGAAGTAACTTACAAAGATACATTCTATGATCATTTTGACAGACTACTCAAATATTTAAATTAAACGAAAAATGTTATTAAACATTTGAAGATATTTTACTAAAACACTTCCTCCAGAAGATCAAATGAAAAAAGTCTCTTATTACTGTTGCTAATTTATAATAAACAGAAGTTCCTTGTTGCAGCTTTGCATAGCAATGTCATCATATAGATAAGTTTTCTAGTTCTGCTCCCTTCAACTCGGAACATCTTAGTATATTTTCCCAACTTAATTTTTCTGGAGCATGTGTCATGATTGCAAAGAAAACAGGCTCTACAGTCAGAAGTAGATTGAGGATGTGGTATCATGAGTTTGATTCTTGGCACCTTAAAAAATAGATTTTAACCTAGAAGGTGTTGGTTATTTTAGCCACCTCTTAACTAGTTTCTTCTTTGTAAAAATTGGGCTACTCAAAGATAATCAGTTCATTTTGAAAATAAAACAGTCATCTACATAAGATACTTGATAGAATATAGAATTATGTAAGAACTTGTATAAATACAGAAAATTTTTCATGTATTTTTATTTCTGTTTAATATAAACTATCTCGGACTATGATTTCCTCATTTAACATCACAACATATGCACTTTATGCGCCAGGAGTACTTTTCAGAGTTTATACTATTTAAAACTATATTTTATCTAAAATAAAAGAAAACTTCCCAAAATAATGTTTATATGCAGTTATTAAAATTCAAATTGTGTACACATTTTATGTATACACTGATGTAGACTATATTTTTCACTTAAAAAAAGTATTAAAACACTTTTAGACAAAACTGAAGGGTCCAGATGTTTCAGAACATCCAGATGTTCATTGGGAAAAAAATCTTTATTGTAAACAAAAAATATACATTCTCAGCTGGATGCTTTGGAAAAAAAATGGCAGTATTAGTAACCAGAAACAGTCTGACTGAATGACATTTCAACTTTTCATTACTGTAAATCATCTATTCTATATTATAGAAAACTAATCCATGTTGGTCTCTGAAGGAATTTCGAGACTATGAAAGCCAATCTCTTATAATGTTAGAGTTGGGCCATCATTGTGTAGTGGAATTAATGTCACTGTTCTTTGATATATAAAAGTTCAATAAAATAAAATTTTATTTTTCACATGATCCAATTTGAACTCACACAAATAATTGCTTGTACTTATTTTCCTGCTAATAGCTTTTTGATTCTTGTGAGCTAAATTTTACCATATTTGCCTTAAAAAATAAAGTAGTTCCGGTATTTATATATAATTCCCTCATTAATGTAGTATATTTGAAACTTAACAATACATTATTTTCCCATTAGTCTCCCCTTAATTTCTGCTTTTTGGTAAATGGTTCATTTAAAAGGAAGCCTCAGAAGGGAGATTATTAGTTTCCATCATGTTAACTGAAATTTCTTGCTATGTATTTTATTATTGTCATTGTGATTCTATCAAAGACAAGTATTCACATAAATCTGTAAACTAAGAATATATATGTATGCATATTGGACATTCCAATTAGTATGTGGCATGTTCAGTGTGGTATAAAGGTGAATTTATATCATCCACTGTTAAAAATGCTCAAATGCTCATATTTTAATAGTAACTTTATTGAGACACCCTGAGATTAATACAAGTTACCTGTGACTTCTGTAATTACAAGAGGTGCTCAAATTGGTGGCCATTAACTTCCAGAAAATTGCTCATATGACAAACTGCTGCTTAGGTAACCTTGGTCACTAAGATCGCTGCACAGGCATTTTCAATTTTTTCTCTAAGAATCGGCAGTGTAGTGAGTCTTCCGCAATATACAACATTCTTTGGAGTCTCTCACACTAGGGTAACACCTTCTGTTGGAAAAAAAAAAAAAACTGTACTATTACTCTTTTGCTGAAGTGTGCATACATCTTTTACTCTTTACATACATACTAACATTAACAATAATTACTATTTACAATGATATTTTTGTTACATAATATATAGCATGCAGATCATTTTCAAAAAATAAACTTCCTCTGAAGTTAGGATTATTATCACTGTTTTACAAAACAAGAAATCAAGTAGTCAATTATCTTGCCCATGTTTGCATTCTTTAGAAGCCAATTGTATTTTCCAGCAGGCACTTAGCCCACTGAGCTAAATTCCCAGTCCAAAAGCCAGTTGTATTTGAAAACAAATTGTTAAGTAAACTCCACTGTACTGCGCTGCTAGGTTACAGGGAGGATGCACAGGTGGTGCTAATTGGCTGCAAGGAATTCTCCCCATGGAATATTCAACCAATGGGAGAGGGAATTAGATTTCATGTATGTGCTAGCACTTAAGGTAAAATGTAATAAAAAGGTGGTAGGAGACAAAGAGGATTTGCTTATTAATTTCATTTGGAATTTTTCACATTAACTTTGTTTACACAATAAAGATATAGTTAACATTATAAGATGACCTTTAATGATATGAAGCAAATTTACATTTATTGATATGAAATTTTAAGCACTGTTGCCCAGTGTAACATTTAAAAACAGAGAGTGCTTCCAAATTGGGTTAAGTGTAAGATAAAGGTAGCAATTTAGATAAATCAAGCAATATCATTCCCTTAACTGTGTACTCTCCTGATTTCCCATGTCTGCAGTTCTAGGGAGTTCAACATTTAATTGGAATTTGTTTATATAGGACTGACTTGCTCTAAATAATTTGAACTCTTCTTAGCAAGAAGCAATTCTGTCTTCAATATCTGGCTTTCTCAAAAGAGAGATTAAACATGTAATAAAACACATTGCACCTGATATTTGGAGAAGAAATTATTTTAACATAAACATCTTTCTGGACTAGTTTGGTATGTTGAATTAGTGAGAACACACACTTTATTACCAACTTAGAGTAATGCATTTTTCAGCTGCCAATATCATCTGGCCATCCATGCTCACTCGTGGATTTCATGTGTCGTTCTGTCCTTGCCATTGTTCCATACTGGTGCTGCTGGGCACCTGCCCTGAGTTAACCACTTCCTTTACAAATCAGAATTGATGGGAATATCATGAGTTGTGAACAAAGCATTTGTTAAAAAGAAAAAACAAAGCATTGTCACACATCCCAAAATATAAACTGAGATGTCATCGAACAGACATTGAACTAAAGTAAGTGTGATATGGAAACAAAAATATTGTATCTTGCCTATTTGACTTGGCTGACTTTATTTCTATTCTTTATTAGTTTAATAACCATTTTAGGCATTTTTCATAAGATATTTCAGAAAGCAACAATTTTCTGAAATATGCAAAGAAAAGCATAAAAGTAAAATTGAAATACAAATCCATTTGATTTTTAAATTATGTTAAGAAAAATTTTCAACATTGCTGTCATATATAGCCTTTGTTCCTTGCCTAGAAACACACAGACATTTTTGCAAGAGAGTAAGATATTCTCATCAGATTATTCAAGTAGTATTTCCACTTTTAAAGTTTTAAATTGACATGTGATAGTTACTCCCAGTTAATCAGTATCTAAACTACATAAATAATTTTCTGGGAGAATTTTTTTAAAGACTTATTTATACATGTCTTCAGTAAAGTAGTAGGTTTACTAAAAGTTTAAAAAGTCTTCAAGAATAAAATAGAGTTACTATGTGATTATTGAAGCATTTCTAAAAGCAGAACGCTTAAGTTAAGACTGATGTTGTGTGTACAAAATGACAAATTAAAGTATTTGTCATTCTTTTTAAAAAAGTCAAATGCAAGCTAAGGAATAAAACCCTCGAAACAGCTATGGTTTCAGAAAACTGAGACTTTGCCCCACTTAACGACCTCTAAACTGTCATTCAAAATGACTGCTTGATAAGTACGGTGTGCAGCATGCTTTTCATTGACCAGTAAATCATGTGACTGAGATGCACCAACAAAGGAACTTTTTTGTTATTCTTAGTCGTGTTTCATCTTGAGGAAACATAAGGAAATACAAACTGAGAAACACAATACAGAATAACTGGGTATTACTCTATAAGGCTGTGAGATCCTATAACAAAAGAATAAAGGAAGTCAAGAAGATATAAATAAATACAGCATGTGATTCTGATTTGGTGCAAGCAGCAGAGCAGAGACATTGGATGGAAATCAGTGAGTTCAGTAAGGTACATGGATTATTCAGCATTATATTGTCAATGTTCTTTTACTGGTATTGCTAACAATAAAATAGTTAAGATATTTACTATTGAAAAATTGATTAAAACATTTAGTAAGCTTACTGTGCTATGTTTGTAAATTTTATAATTTTGTTTCAAAAATTGAAAAAAATGAAAAAAGTTAAAACCAAGATGGAGGCTTTGCATTAAATTTGGAACCTGAAAATAAAATTTCTATTAATACATTTTGAACTCTATTAAAAATGTCTCTATTAATTTAAAAAGAACTTGTACCAATATCTGAGATTTACCTTGATATGGAAGCAATGAGTTGATGGATAGGTACAGGACTGGGCAGTTGGAAATCATGTCAGCATGTTAATGTTGACAGAGTGGCATTTGAGTGGCACTATAAAGCATCATATACTATAAAATAAACTTTTGTATTTGCTTTTAAATGATCATAACAAAAACATTCAGGGGACAGACATGAAAGTGATATCTTAAAATTCCAATACAAACACTGATAGATTAAATTTCATTTTTAAAACATTGCTTCAATTCCCCCATGCCTCAATGATATTTTTGCTTTGCTTCAACTATTGTATGATTGCAAAAGTGATATGATCCATTTTGAAAACGCAAAGAACACCAAAGAAGATACAGAGAAGGTAGAAGTGAACATTAGACATTATCTCTGTCATGGAAAGCATGGTGGAGGTCAAACTGATTGGCTTTGAGTTCAGCCCTGGGGATTGGTGAGCACACGTGTGGGTGTGTCGAGGTGGGTCAAGGAGGCACTACCCTGAGGTCTCTGTCTGGTCCCTTGCTCACACTCGCTGGTTCTGCTCCCCTACTCTCCCCCCTGTTCTCCAGGTACTAAGGAACTTGTCCCATCATACTTTTCTGCTATGACATTTCTGTCTTGGAGGCAACTAACCAAGGACTGAATCTTTAAAATATGAGCCAAACCAAACTTGGCCTTTACATTGTGGGTGTTAGGTATTGTGTCCAGCAATGGGAAATCTGATTAATATAATCAATCATTGTCTTGAGAAAGCATTATGTTATAAATTAAGGTAATTAAAATTTGCATTTATCATTACATTATAAATGTTCTTTGTGTCACAAAACTGTTCTTGAAAATGTGATTTCAAATGTCTGCACTGTGGTTTATCATTTGCATTCCACTGTATTTTGCTTAACCCTGTTTCTGTCACTGGAATTCAGTTCCTTTTGTCTCTTCAAATTCTTATTAAAAATGTCAGTGGAGGAGTTCATTAATGAGTGCATTTGTCAATGCATTTCTCATTCAAAATTACTTTTTGTTGCTGTATTTAATGTTGAGTTCGGAAGGGATTAATTATGTACTGCAAACATGTACTGATAAAAAGAAGGAAAGAGGAAGAGTTGAAATGGATCTCTTTCAAGGGCCCTCTGCTTGTGGAAGGGTTTGAATGTGGGCTAAATGCAGCACTAAGCAGGCAGGAATTGAGGGAGAGCAGAGGCGTTGACTCGGGACAGACTTGGATCCTGCTAATCCTAAACTATTCGGGGAAATAAAGAGCATGTCGACCTGATCAAAATATTTGATGAATATTTAAATTTTTAAAAAATTATTACAGTAAGAGAAAAATACATCATCACATACCTTCTAAACTAAACTAAAACTACATTTTAAAATGTTAGCTTGCTGGATCAAAAGTTAGAGTATTATTGTAATTTTCTTGTTTCTATTAGTTATTTTGAATGTTCTTTAAGTAGCTTGATTTTTTCCAATCCTGTTCTACTCTTATATTTTCATGTATTTAAATTCTTATGCAGTCAATCATTTTTTGGGGATCAAACTGTCAACCTCATGCTTGCCAAGCAAACACGTGTGCTGAGCTATGTTCTTGTCTTCTCAATTGTGTTTCTTGCTGACTGTCTTTCTGACTAATACTTTACATTGTTTATTGAAAAATAGATATTTGTATGTTTTTTTCCTTTGATAATATGATATATTTATATTTTTACTGTGTGTTAATTTTCAGTTTTATTTATTTTTCCAAATCATCCTAGAATGTTTGTGTGCCTGTGTATCCGTTTACTTGTCTCCTTTTTTTCTTTTATGTGATGTAGAAAAATGGTAGAACCTTCTCTGATATAGAACTTATCTGAACTTAAAATTTAAGATTCTTGATATCTTTTATTAAAATGGTGTTTGTCTCAAAAATAAAACCTGTTAGAGCTCTTTGATAACATCCTTTGACTTTACTCTAGATTCTTTTTAAAATAGCAAGCTATTTTCTTTTGTTGTTATTTTCACTAATGCACTGCACACTAGTTTCTATTGAAGGACAGATATCACACTTACCAATGCAGAAGGAGTCAATTGTTTTTTATGTAGCACGTATTATCTGTCTCAGGATCATACATTTAAACATTTAAATCTTTTCTGTTAGTATGTCACATAACCAACTAACAATAAGCACTGCATCATCTTTAAGAAATCTCTCATGAACAATTAAAGGCATTTGTTTCACAATTAAATTCTTTTTTATTCCATGGTGTAAACCATCAGTATAAAAACAGTTTTATTACAATTACACAAGCATATAAAAAAGCAGAAAAAAATGATCTGTGGAACATTACAATATGTTTTGTAAATACATTACTTAAAAGGCATTTTCTACCGTGACTTCAGGACTATGACCACATGCTTAGGTTATGATATATCTCTTTACATATAATTTCAGTTGACAGTTATACTCATAATTTGTAGGAATGTTTATATATCACATCTGGAATTGGCTTTTTTTCTATCAATTTCAAAGTTTAGAAATATTATACAAACTTACATGTAGTTAGGCCTACAAACTCTACAAAGAGTTGTAAATGATATTACTTCTTTTTCCCTCAATATATTGGGTAGAAGTTATTTTTTCTCCATTTTCCTGGAATTACAGTCTAAAGAACTTGTCCAGATTTGCAGAGCAAAAGCACACATTTACAGAGAATAATGAGACCTTTTAACTTTTAACATCTTAGTAAATTTGTTAAATTTTTAACTCATAACGTCTAACTTTCTGTAATTCTTTCCTGGGAAATTTCCATTTCATCTAGGAAGACATTTAAAAGCTACAGTTCTATATGGCCCTTTGTGAGCTTAAGTAAATGCTAGAGCTATGGGATGAGTGAGATAATAATAAGTGAAAACTGATGGTTAGCTGTGGCTATAAAATTTCTCAGTTTTTATTCATCTGCAGAAAGTTAAATTTCCTATCTGTCTTAAGAACAGCTTTGTATTTGATAAGCTAGCTCTACTTACAAGTAGATACTTGATTATCATTACTATGATACAGAATTGAAATCATGTCATTAGAGTGATAAGTCAATTGACCTCCTGCAAGTCAGGTCTTAATGTACAAATGATAAAATAATATTCATCCAAGTCATCAAATTTTTAAAATGTTTTTCTATATATTCTTCATAAACAACACTAATAATTGCTGAGTGCATTATTTTTCCAAGATTATTTTTCCAATGCAACATTATCTAAATTCAGAAAAGTTGCACAGTGTTTTCATTAATCTCTTTACAGAGATTTCTTTAAGTATCTCTTAAAACCTTCTACATTCTCTCCCTTTGTGACACGTAATTTAAAAGAGAAATTTAAGCATATTTAAACCTGTTTGTTTTCACTTTTCTCTCTCTGTCTTGAAGACACTTTACCTTCACTCTTGTTACCTCTGCATTCTAACCTGTAATGTTTGCCTGATATTTGTTTGTTTGTTTGTTTGTTTTGTTTGGTGGTGATATATTTATATATGGCTTGTCTGTATGTTTTGCATTGATTTTTAAATTTGCATTGATTTCATATATTTTTATGTGTAATGAAGTGTTATGTATTTTTCCAAAAAAGGAAATTTTTAAGTTACAACTTTGGATTACTCCTATTTCATTTGATATAGCTGCTTTGTATAACATTCTTCAAAAGGAAAACTTTAAATTTTGTGTGTAGATCTTTTAACTGAAATACCCTTACCCTTTTACATAATCTTGGAATTTCTTCATAAACATTAATTTGAATCATGAGAGTGATATATTTTAGCCAATTCAATTTGGATCCAATTATATTTTAAATTTTTATATTTTAAAATGTTTCATTCCTTTACATAGATTTATATTGTGACCTAATTCATTCATATGTTACGTATGTTCATTTGACCATATATAACTTTTCACTATTAAAAAGGACTCTATTTGAGCATTATTATTTCCAGATGCTACTCTGTTATTTTATAATTAATTGATCATTTTCATTCTTATTTTTCATATTTTTTGTGATAATTATTCGGGGTTTTTTGAGAAGTACATTTCATTGTATTTTGTAACTACCATTACGTACAAATCTAATAAACTGTGGGTGGTATAACAGATTTTTAACATATGTTATGTGAATTAATCCTCATTGTATCCTTATAGTCAAAATACTATTACTTTAAGTTTGTACATAAAAAATAGTGTTCTTTCTGGGTTTTAAAACTACTCTGTTTAGCAAAACAGCTACAAATTTAGCTCTGTTTATCTGATTGCATATGCTTCATTCATGCCCAGAAGTCTCTTTATGAAAGAATACCATTTACTGTATTTTGATAGGAACTATGATTTCTAATTCCAAGAACAAACAACAAAATAGTTATTGTATAAAGCCAGTTTATTAGAGCAGTTGCAGAAAACGTACAGAAAATTTAAAAATTAGAATGCAGATTTTTAAGATATATTTATTTCTAGGATTAGCATGTCATATAATCATAGTAAAATGATAATGACTAATTAATGAACATTGATTTAATACAACTAGCTAAACTACAGATATTAAAATGTTATCAGTGTTTCTAGTGTTTACAGTTTTCTTTTCCATCTTGGTACCACAAGATCCCACTTGCTGATGTTTCCCCCATATTTCATTTCGTGATCATTTAGTGGTTAGTCTTCTAAACAGTTTGCCAGAAGTCTGTAAGTTTTTTCACTTCTGGTTATCTTTAAAGATACTGATATTTTTAAACAGTAGTGGTGAAATATTTTGCTGAGTGTCCCTCAATTTATCACTGACTGATACTTTTCCAGAATTAGAGAAGAATTTTCCCCTGGGTGTCAGGGATTCCATAGGAATGCTGATGAATTTGAATTTTCTTTGGTGCATCACATGGGGGGTTGCTAATAAGCCAATATTTTATTGTTGTTGATATAAATGTAAATGTTCTTATTAACATACTGTATGCTGGCTGAGTATATCTGTCCTAAAGGATCTAGAATGGCAAAGACTGTTCCCTAAAATGTGTTACTTGAAAATGTTCTTTCACTGTTCTCTGGCTCTGCTCACTTCCTTTTGTAGTAGCAGTGAGCCACGCAGCCATATAGAATGATTCCCCATTATCTCCACCGTTCAGTGACTCACATAGACCCTGCACACTTTATTCTGTATTCATCAAGAAACCAAAGTCATCTTTTCAGACAGTGTAAAGATGGAGCGCTTCTAATTCAGCCTGCGGCGTGGCAGAACTAAACGTATGTCAGAGGTACTCAAATCCATCTGTGCGTGAGAATCACTTGAGGAGAGTTTTTTCATTCCAGGTTCCTTAGCACGTGACATGACAATTCAGGTTTGTTCTTATCTGGAGACAGATGTGAAAGCCACTGTTTCGTGCTGCAGTCACAATGCCTAAGAAAAACTACACACTTCTGTCTGTCATGAATGAAAGAATAGTAAAGAAAATTCCTGATTTCATGACTGATAGGAATCTTTTAATTAAAAAAAAGGTAGCAAAAGTTTGCGCCATGATTAAAAAGGAAAGAATACCTTTCCTGTGAATTTCTTCATTCCCTTGCTTTTCCTACTGTTTCCTTATTATTTTTCATAAAAAATTAATAGGCATCCTTCAAGAGATTGAATTTTATTAACCAGAAGACCTGCATATAAGATAAAATAGTAAGGCCAGTCAAGATAAAATCCCCTGGGGTAGAAAACATGCTTTATAAAACCTATATACATCATTCATTCACTTTTAAAATGACAAAATAAATTCCTTAGGGAATGACAAACTATTTTATCCCAAATATGAGTTGACTATAAGTGTAATAATTAGTAAACTGAAATTTTACCACTCAATAATAATCTTCCCAACTAAAAAAATAATTTCTTATTGAAATACAAGTGAAATAATCTGCTTGTCAAAAGTCATAAAATATTCCAGGGGTTAAATGTTTAGAGAGAACCAGAGACTCTGAAATCCTGGTTAAAAACAACAAGAAGATGCATTTGTAAAGCAAAGAATGTTTTAGATGAAAAGTGAGAGTTCAGAACTACTGTTTCTTAGAATTAAGGTAAAATTTGCTTTTCTCAAAATATAAATTATGACCTAAGAGGAAACTTCATTCAAACTCTTCACACTTTCACAAACATCCATACTCATATAAATTTATTTTATTCATTGTTTTCAAAATAAAAAATATTTTCCTTAATAGTCCATACTTTGGGAATGGAAATGAGGAATGAAAGCAAACAAAAATTGTAATGTTTTATTTTTATTCCTATGATAATATTTCAATGTATTCAGTGTTCTATAATTCAAGAATAAATGGCACATATTTTTATCACTAAGTCAATTAGTGATAGAAACAGCGATACACAAAAGCAAGTACAAGATTATTTTCTGTATTTTGTGCAGAGTAGCACTACATGTAAATCATCTTTGTATACCTGCCGACTGCATTTGAATATTTATTTCTTAAATTTGTATGGCATTTCAAATTCTCTTCCTTTCTTCTAAATCTTATCATTTTACATCTTCATAAGCCATGTTTTTGTTTATAGAAACAGACAGATATTTAACATATTATAAAATAATTTTAAGGTAAAATGAACTGATTTAAAGGCTTGAAGTTTATTAAATGTGCCCTTCTTTTATTTTCCTTATTTTACTTTCATCACTCTAAACTTAGTGAGATATTTTCCATAAGATTGAAATCATACTGTCAGATCAAATATATTTATGAATCACTGGTCTTCTAAAGATCTTCATCTTTATTGATGAGTCATTGATAAAATTTCCTTTGATACTTTGTTCCAGCCTGATTCTGACTTTGTATTAGATTTAAATGATTAGTTCATTTAAGCTATTCTAATTCTATAGTGAGCAATCTTGGAAAAGTTCTCTCTGTGTTTTGAATTCTAGTGTTAGGTTCATTTTAATAGAAATTCTGTGTAATGTAGGGAAAGTTCATGACTTTAACAAGATTTATTCTGATCCAAAATTATTCACTCATAGTTGTGTAATTTGGTACAAAATATTACTTCTTCATTTAATTTAGATTTATTAGGATAACAAATTAAGATAACAAATGTTGAGCTGTTGCATAATACTTGGACCACAGGGCATACTCAATTTTAGAGATATTTCTAGCTGCTAATTAAAGAGCCAAAAATTAAATACTATTGTTATAATTCTCTATCCTTTGCATCCTCCACAAACTATACTGTGATTCTTGGCATTGTGAAAATAAGGCCTTGAACCTGTAATAGTCATTAAGAGTAATCAATGCCTTTCTCTGGGATTGGGTTGATTACAGGAGGTGTGAACATATTCTCACTGTCTGAAAACCAGATTAGTTACCACAAATGTGAGTAATTAGAAAGTGTATTACTCGGGCCTGGGATTTAGCTCAGTGGCTTAAGTGCCTGCCTGGCAAGAGTGAGGTCGAGAGTTTGATCCCCGATACCAAAAAGAAAGAAAGTGTATTACTCATATTCCCTTAGTCCCATCAATGGTATTCCACACCCACAAACTCCAGTCATGGTTGCAAAGGGTTCAGTCCATGCACAATCTGGTGAATCCTTGGCAGAGATGGCAAGGTGGTAGACAGCTCTTTAACTATCGCAGCTGAGAGGCAGAGAGAGAAAGGAGGAATGAAGCACAAGAATACACCTGTCAAGGTCACATCCCTGCAGACCAAATTTTCAGACCAGCCTTATTCACTAACAGAACCTTGAACCATGAGCTCATTGATAGATTAACCCACTGATGAGGATAGCACCCCCAAGACCTAATCTCTTTTCATAGTCACGTCCTTCAGCACTTGCGACTGCTGCTTGGCATTTAAGATCTAAACCACAATTCATTCTGTCATATTTTCCTAGGTTTCCAACATCTTACCTTGCTGTGGTGGGTTTGTCATAATGCATGGTGTCTTTAGTGTTGAGTGAGCTTCTTGACAGGAATGTAGAGCTACTATTATTTCACATGTACTCTAGGTCTCCATGCCAGGTATTATTTTAGGGTATGAACAGGACTTGACCATAGAAACAATAATATAATAAGCCCAGGGTTATGGATGAAATACATTTTAACAAATGATTTTTCATATGAAAGATATGATGGAGAGGAGCAAAAGCTTTAGTGTGATGCTGCTTTCATAACTACCACATTATCTTTTAAATTCTTTTTTCTATTTTTCTATTGCATTTTTATTCTATTTCTATTCTATTCTAGAATAGAAAATAGAATTTTTATTCTATTCTATTTTTTCTTTTATTCTTCTTTAATTTCCTTTATATTATTTTGAAAAAATTTTAATTACTCATGTAAAAATTTTACTGGGCTTTTTTTAAACTACAAAGCAGTAGAAAGCATAATAATTTTACACCCCAAATACAGTTGTTTTTGGTGTGATTGTGTGCACAAGGATAAATTTTCAAACTGTAAAGCTTATGTCCTGCTTCCATAGAAATGCATATGTCCACTAGAGAGAAGAAAACAAAGTATGAGACAGTCAGGGATAAATAAATACAGAGTGCTTTGATGTGTATGTATGTGTGATTCATAATAAAAAAAAACACAGAGAAGATCACTTTGCATTGAAATAAATGCCAAAGTACAGAACAAGTGTAATGCATTTCTTAATTTTTGATGTGTAAAAAATAACAATGCTCAATACTTATGTATCCACAGATTAATATGAACATTATTTATTTATGAAAGATATGACAGCAGCTATGTTAATGCTTTCTAAGTAACAAGTCATATTCTAAAAGACACAGACTATGTATAATTTATCTGTGGAATTTTAGAGAAGTTGATTCATATAATAGCTTCTTTTTTTTTTGAAGAGTAGAATATTTTTATTGAGAGAAAGCTTCTGTCTTGAGAGAGACAGAAGGGGTCCCGAGTGGTTTGCCCATACAATAGCTTCTTATGCATATCTAGTTCATTTTGTTTAGTGACCCAATGTGTCATAAAGTGATTATGTTCCAGTAATAATTGCTTAGAATTTCAAACATAAATGAAGAGTGTGTTGTGTACAATAATATAATTGCAAAAGACTTTAAATTTATGATAACAAATATCTATGTTGTTCTCAATTTTTAAAATTTAAAAGAAAAATTTCAGAAATCTTAAGCAGGCTTTTTAAAATTTACTTTTGGTAAATTTGTAATTTATTACTTTTGGTAATATTCTGTGTGTGCATTTGTTAATCTTGAAGTTGTTTTTATAAAGAAAATAAATTAATGTCACAACACTTTCTGAAATGTGGAGCAACAATTGATAATAATGTAGCGAAATACAATTTTTATCTATTTACGGCCATTTGAACATGTATGAGAAGTAACAAATTCTTTTTGTTGCATTATATTGCACTGCTCGAAAGTACAAGAATAGCGCTCTACGTGGATACAAAGATGACAGTGGAAGGTAAATAAATACTGAAAAATGCTTACATGGACCAAAACATTTGAAACATGGGCTATTGCAGCTTATCACTCAATTTTTGCCATTAAAAACTCATATAATTCAAACACAGACATGAATTATACCAGAAGGAAGAAGATCAAAGGATAATTTTATTGGTTAAATTAATTGAAGTATTTATATATCAAAGAACAATAGCATATTCAGTACTTGAAATAAATGGTCATTTACTACATAAACTCACACAAATATCTAAAATATATCAGTCATATGAAATATGATTTTTGATACTGTATGATTTTATGGGCTTTTTCCTCCTTAATTTTCCCTTTATTTTAATTCCATTTTGTGTATGTCTAATTCACAAATTGCAATACGCAATATAAGCTTGAGGATACTGAACAAAACAAAAGTTACTCCGGAATGTTTGGTGCAATGTATGTATTGGGTAACATTTAGATGAGAAAAACAGAGCTTTATCATGACAAGAAGAACCTATAAATCCAAGTCTCATAAGCTCAACTGATTTCTATATTAATTATTACCTTTATGAATAATGCTCAATAAGAAACAATTACATTAGGAAAATCTCCTAAGTTATACCACACTCCTAAGTATATAAATTATGTTAGGAAACAAATGTTTAATTAAGTTTTGATTTGCCATTATGTTCATATTTTGGCAGCCCAGTGGCCTGAAGTAATTATTTTGTATGATCAAACAAGAGTCATTTTTATGGACCTGAATCTGCTAATTAAAAGGCTATCTTCCACACAGGTTTAGAAAGGCATCCTTTTCTGTAAGTTTTCTTCGATAAACTCTCTGAACAAAAGGATTTTTTGCAAGGTCCACTGTATGTTCAAATGAAGAATGAAAAATCAAGGAGTTTCAGGTGTTGCACCAAGAAGAAATCTTTGACAATATTGGTGAGACTACATGAGTTAAATTTATTATTTCTACTGTAAATAAAAGATTTTCCTCAGCCTTTTGCATCTAATAGTTCTTGTATCCCTCTGTGTAATTTATGATAGTGATAGAGTGGTTCTCCTACTTAACGCCAGTTTCACAAAGTATTAAACTATGTCCTGGAAAGATAAGTGATTGTTCTGAGTTCACACAGCCAAGTATTAAGGAAAATGATATAGAGCCTGAGTATCTCTGAGACATTTCCATCTCACATAAATCACATGACCAACTCAGAGTCCTAAAAGACAACAGTGTGTTAAAGCACTTACCTGACAAAACATTTGTTTAAAATGATTAAGTGACAAAATAGTCCTGGGACACCTTCACCCTACAATCTGTAGCCATATATATTGAAAAATATCTCAGTATTTTCAGTACTAATTATTAGTAAATGATGTTGCTTCCAGCTTTCTTATTCTCAGTTCTGATTTAAGAAATGATATCATGTTTTATAACACAAAAAAATAGAAAGTTGTTGGGGTTCAAAAATAATGAAATAGCCAATGAATTTATGTCTACAGTGTACTAGGCCATATGACATTTAGTCTGCCTCAGTTATTTTCTTCTCATTAATCTGTTCACTACAGAGAATAAAAAGGTTAACTTCAATTATTTGGGGAGGAAACTGAGCCTAAGAGAAGTTAAGTAACTTACCTTCAAGATCACTTTTTTACTAAATGGAATATCTGACTTTATGCAGATGACAATATAAATAAAAAATCTCTTGATATATTATTGTCTACATTGTTCAGTGATGAAATTGTTATAGTTAAATATAATTAATTATAATTTAATGACATAGGTAATGAAACGTATGATCATTAAGCATATACACAAAAAGTATATGGCCTATACAAAAAGCTTTTATAAATCTAATAGAAGAGATAGAAAATATTAAATATATAGACTTGTAAAAAATTTTACAAGATAAAAGGGACAAATTCTTTAATCATTGCATGTAATCAGCAGTGACACAAAGTGGTAATGATCTTTTCATGTTAACTCAATACTTAAATATAAATGCAGATCGTTATATGAGAAATCATATTACAGAGCAAATCATCCTGTGCATGTCTTTATTTTTATTGATTTTAGTTTTTATTAAGGTTCAGTTTTACATATCTATACTGGCTTACAAGAACAATTTTCTGGAATTACTTTAAAAAAGAAATAAAAACATACTTCTCTGATGTATGCACACCCATGTTTATAGCAGCATAATATGTAATAACAAAATCTTGGAAAAAACACAACCCAGCAACTGAGGAATAGAGAAAGATGTGGTTTTTTATATGATAAAGCAATACTCAGTCTTCAAGAATAGGCCTAAAATATTTTTAGCAAAATGGATTCATCTTGAGACCATACTCAAGTGAAATAAATTGAACATGTGTCATTATCACATTACTTCTCTGATGTGAGAAACAGATAGTGTGAATAAGGACCGATGTGTATAAAAGATATTGTGAAAAAGGAAGAACATCTTCAAATGGGGAGGGGAACCAGGAACGTGGGAAAGGAGAAAGGAAGGAAGGGAAAAGAAAAAACGAGAAAAGAAAGAAAAAATGAAAACAAAATCTTTATAAATGAGGAGGGGAGGAGAGACTGAAGGGAGGGTAAGGGAAAAAGAATTAAGACATAGCACATAAAGGTACAAATTCTTGATGACAAATGTGATTGTTACATGTGTATAAGAGGTACCAATAAACTTAACTCTAGAAAAAAGGCTTTAACTAAAAGGTTACAAGATGGAGTAACAGTGATAGTTTGTTCAATCTGACACAAATAACATTCCTGCAGAATTTCTGGTAATTATTGTAACTCATGAAAAATCCTCTGGTGGGAGAATTTGGAAATATTGAAGACTGGAGAAACAAACAACAAAGAATAAACGTAATTACACCACATGTTAAAAAAAACACAGAGCTTGTACTGTTTCTGACATCTGGCTAAGTGAAATAATATTCTCTAGATTTTTATTATATGCAAACAGGTGTATTTGAAAAACTTATTAAGAAATTCAAGACAAAGTTTTATGAGTGTATTGCTGTTTACAAGCATTGGTAGAACTTTGCATCTGAATATGCCAGAAAACCATGAGAAAAAAGATGAATTCAAAGAAAAGAAAAACAAGAAACAATCATGTGATCAGTAAATAAATTCATTTTGCAATGTTCATGTCAATAGAGGGCAGGGGGAAGAAAAGGGAGTGTATGAAAATAATTTTAACCATATATAGTCATGTAAACATCTAATTTAAATGATTACCAAATGTTTCCAGAGTATTTATACGTGTATGAAAATACAATGAATAACAAAATATTTTTACCTTCAATATTTTAGTTACAAAAGAAAATTATATTCTTTAGTGAATTTTGCATTCAGTGATTTTCTCATATTAGCAAATCAACACTAAGGAAGGCATGTGCCAAGCTATGAAAATACATTAAATATGTTAGAGGGTACACTCTAGCACTTTTACATTTTAAAAGCAAACAGAAAACAAGGATAGACGTAATACAGAATTTCAAGAAAAAAACAGTAGGGAATTAACACTTTAATGTATTGCATATTGTTATCGTAGAAGTAGTTCAAGTTACAAGATCTAGGCACAAAATGATCAAACAATTGAACAATGACAGCACTGCTCTTTTTGATGAGCTAACAGAGATTAGTAGTATAACTGTCTATCTTGCACACATACGCATACATACATTTATATATGTATGCCCACGTACATACAGTCTTTTCCTTTCCTCCTTATCTCCTTTCCCCATCCCAGTTGTTCTTTCCTTTTGAGCACTTTCTTTCTCTTTCATTGTCACAATATTTATTGTACATTTTGAATCTTATTACTTTTTCAGTTTTTTACTAGGGAGACAGTATGATATTTATAAATGAGAGATTGATTTATTTTACTTATCAGATGTGGCCTCAAGTTGCCTCAACTTATGTATCAAAGCCTCAAGTTTATCCTTTTTATAGCTTAGTAACGTTCCATTGTATAAAAATGCCACATCTTTTTATGTGTTCTGTGGTTGATGGACATTTGGGTTGTGTCTAAGATTTAGCTGTTACAAATTGTGCTGCAACAAACATGGGAGCACATATAGTGCTGAGACATGACACTTTCAGTTTTTGTGGGGAAACATCCAGAAGGGGTATAGCTGGATTAAATGAGATCGCCATTCTCATTTTTTGAGGAATACTTTAGCACTTTTTTGGGTGTAATGTAGTACATTTAGGTATAATGTAGTACATCCAACAAAAAATGAAGTCCATTTTTTTAACTCACCCATGTGGAAAAATAAAATTTAGTGAAAAATGTTTCATTAATTTTTGAGAATTTTATTTTATCTTCCATTGTTAATGTGTCTCATTTTTACCAGCAGAAACATTTCTGAGATTATATTTTATGCGGGACTTCTTGTGATAGCTAGCAACAATAAATGTTCAAAATATGATAAAGCTGCACTTGTATAATAGGGTATAATCATTTGCTATTACTAGATTTCTTTGTTATGACACTAGGCATCCATTTTAAAATACAACCAATGAGATTTGAGTACTATAAAATCTGTTATAAAATTTAGGCCACCAGAATAGAGTACACAAATTATGCAAATTGTAATAACTGACTAAATAAATGACCTGAAATTTGTAGTTATTGGGTAAATATCTCTAGGAAGAAATTTTAAATTATTTCCTTATAGAATTTCCTTAAACAAAACATTTAGAAAATTTCAATATGATGAAATGATATTTTTTACTGTAAATTTGAAAATATGATCAATATATACATATTTAAATGAAATACCATGATAAAACAAATTAAAATTTTTATTTGATTATTTTAAGAATGTCAACAAAGTATATCTTCTTTCTTAAATTTTGGAAAATATGACACTATAGTTAAAAAGAATTTACTATGTCTCAGAATCACCAAAGAAAACATATAGGCATTCATAGTGTGAACTTAAAGACATAGATAGCCTATAAGACAGGACTGGATGTGAAAAAGCTCAGGCTAAAAACTCATTTAGAGATTAAAAAAAAATACTTGTGGTTTTGAGTTTGCTAACAGCAGAATGACGGATGATAGCTCCACGAAGCTGCTTCTTTGGTCTTAGATTTCCCAAGGCCTTTGCAAAGCCTGCCTAGTTGCATATTGCCGAGCAAGAGAGTGGAATAAGAATGCTAGCGGATAAGATGCAGAAAATTTAAAATGGAATGCTAAGCATATTTATTTTGTCTTTATAAAACTTCCTTTGGTGTGAGTTGGAAGAACATAATGGACAGATATGTATAAAGCATTAAGATTTTTCTAGAAAGCTTTTAGAATCCAATTCACAGAACTTAACATTCCTATGAAATTGCCCTCTCGTCAGCCCATGTGTGAGGTTACTGCCAAACTCAGTCCTCGGAAGCTCTGGAAAGAGCAAATTGACCTCATGTAAAACAGGGTTCCCTGCCACGTCTGGTTATGTTTGTGGGAACACTGGTTCCAGGGAGGCTGATAAAAATCCTAATACAGAAAACTGAAAAAGGATAACAACAAGGGTTTGAATTCATGCAGAGTGAAGTAAAGAATGAGGATGCAGAGTGTAATTATTAAGACCCAGTACCGTAATTGCTTTAAAACTCGGTGTGCCTTGGTCACTTTCTTATCTCTAGACACAGTACACATCTGCAGTTTTAAAAAAGGGGAGGTCCATTTTGGCTCAAAATCTCAGAAGTTTCAGAACTTGCACGGTTTGCAGTCTCCAAGGCAGGAACGGAACTGCATGGCAAATGGATCTAGTGAAAGAAAGCTCATGTTGTGGAGGCCAAGGAAGAAGGAGAAAAGGAGGGAACTAAGAGGGACATATACCATTCCGGCTGAAGACCTAGTGCCTGCCTCTTCTGATCAGGCTCCACCTCTCAGCAGCATACTCAGCTGGTAAAAATGGGGAGTGTGTCCCCATGATTTAACCATCTCCCTAATGGTCCTGGACACATGAGGTCTTTGGGCAACATTCTTGTTCTAAAACAACATGGTGTGTTCTGAGTTCTTGAGTTCTTGTTCTTCAGTGGACCATATCTTTATATTATGCAAAATAGGGGCTCCTTGTTAGTACTGATTGAGTACTTCACTGTGCCTGATACAGTTTCATAAGATGTTTTCATCTCACAGAGGAAGAAAACAAAGTTAAGATAGTATAGGGGATGGGACAACTTTTCCAGAGCAAATGCTTAGCAGGTAAGATGCAGAAAGTTTCTGATGCTATACTGAAAATTATTGCAATATTCTTCCTTCTGATGTCAAAAAGTCAGCATTTCTTTCTCTTGTGTTAGGCTATATATTCCCTTGAAGCTAAATATTTTTCATTAAAGCAATAAATGTCAGGTGTGGTGGTACAAACACAATCCCACCAGACTGGCAGGCTAAGAAAGGAAGGTGGCATTTCAAGGCCCAAACTGAGGAACTCCTTGCACCTTTGGGAAAGCTCTCGAAATAAAAACTAAAAAGAGCTGGAGATACAGCTCAATGCAGAAGCTCTGGGTTCAAACCTGGTACACCAAATAAACAAAAAAAGTAACAGCAATAAGGAAAGCTGTGAGAAGAATGAGGAGGACATGAATGCTACTTTAGGTAACCCCAATTTTCAAAATTTGACTTCCGCAGAAGGATTTCCTAAAATGTGGGAGACTAAAAGCTGGACTCTAGGGAAAGACAAGAAAAGTTTAGTTAACCTCGGTGCCACTGTGAGTCATTTATATTTGATGTAGCTTTTTACCAGACCATACATATTTGACATGGAGTTGGAAGATTATAGAATATTTCACTTTGTTAAGAAAAGAAGAAAAAGCCACTTCTGTAGTCACAGCACTATGCGAGGTTGAGGCAGAAGCTTAAGATGTTTAAGCACATGCTGGGTAATTTAAGGTACAAGTGAAACTCTGTCTCAAATGTTTTTTTTTTTTAAAAAGATCTAGGGGATGCAGCTCAGTGTAAAGTCCCCGAGGCTTTAGATCCATCCCCAATACCACACACAAAAGGAAGAAACAAAATGTGAGCTGGTCAATGGCTTGGACTATATATAGGATCATATTCATTTCATTAAAAGCACAAATATACAAAAGATCAGACATGCAAAGAAGTTTCACCAGGTTTTGTGCTACAAGCTCCTTCCATAAATGCAGCAGAATTAAAATCACAGATCTGGACTCTTTCTAAGCTAGTTCACACATAAAGTTCTCCCGACTGCCACCTCCTCAGCTTTGCACTAGTCCCAGTAGTGTTGTCACCCTCTGTTGTATCCTTGGATCAGGTCAAAAGAACTAAGACTCCATTCAGTTTTCTGGCTTTTTCAGTTGTAAAATTTTCTGAAAGGTTATCAATCTTTAATACACTCCCTGACTCTTCTGCTGTCATACCTAATCGACAATGCTGAGTGCTATGTGAATGACATCCTCAAATTCTCCAAAGGGAAGACATCTCTGCATTCAATGCATCCCAATGTAGCACATGCTCACAGAGCTAATCTTGCCTATCACAGTGAATTCTTTAGGTTACCAAGCTCATAATTAAAAGTCTTCACTAATGACATGGTAATTGTTTTAATGGATTTCCAATGAAGTGTGAAGTTCCCTGCTGATATGTCAACAAAATATGAAGCACTGTGAAAAAAAATGATGTAAAGCTTCACAGAATTTCAAACTAAAGGAGACCTTGGAACTATCAAAGGTAACCTCTCTAGATTAGAAAGGAGAAAACTAACCTGAGAAGTGAAGCATGTGGCTGAAGGTCATTGCACTGATTGGAAGCAGTAGGTATTCTGATTCCTTGATCAGTAACACTTACTAGTTCTTAATTTTGACCTGCTTTTTATTTCTATTGTTTCTGTATCAAAAAGCTTGCCTTCATATCCATGGAGATATTTATTTATACTCTCAATAAAGTGGTACACATGAAAACAATTTTATTACATTAGTTTTATGGGAATATTGCAAAGGTGACTTTGACAATGAAAATCTGCAGGACTGAGAATATCTTGGTTGAGTGCCTTCAGAATAAATACCTTGGGAATTCAAAGCACTAAGAGTTCTGAGGGAATATTAGGGTAATTGAACTTATGGCATGTTAACAGCTGAAAGGTGTTTATATTTGTATGATATGAAAATGAGTAGAATATTTCTAGTTACTTTAGCCTAGGAAATATGAAGAAAATGGAACGTATATCACAACATCACCAAAGATAAAAGTGAGAGAAAAAATTAAGCAACTGATGTGGCAAACAGAAGTAGAATTCCTCATTCCTGGTTTAGAACACACATAGATAGCTATGAACAGTTTCTAGAATCCATTTAGGATTGATTTTCAATGTGCAATCATTACTGAAAAGATGGGAATTTCTTCATTGTGGAATCAGATGATACTCTGTCAAAGTATCACTAAAGAATATGAGAGATTGGATTTATTTTGTCTTGTTTTCTGTTACTGATTCAGAAATGCTACAACAATGATGAAGAATTATAGGAGTCCTTCTAAACCTTTTGGGATTTGAAAGTATAAATCCATAGTAAAAGTGGTGCTTTGGTAATTTATTTATATCCAAAGTAAATTTAAATTCTATTTTCAAAGAATTGCAGGTGCTTGTCTAGTCTGTTCGGTGCTGCTGTACCCGATAAACTGAGACAAGGAAATTCACAAAGGATCCAAGTTGACTTAGCTCGCACTGCTGGAGGGCTCCAAGCCTGAGTGTAAAACCCACAGGCAAACACCTCTCACTGGTTCCACCTGACACTGCCACATGTTTATCAGCACATAAATTCTGAGGGACACACTGTAACCACATTAGTTATCAGTTTCACAAAATAGCTGGTGGGCAACTGGCACTTATTTCAAAATGTAACAATTTAAACATGTTAGCTCTTTTAACACATTCTGAGTTTTAAGAGAAGCACAATCTTCTTATGCCTCTCTTCATATAGGAAGCATTCTCATTCTAAGAATGATAATTATCATTTTAAAAAGTTTTCACAAAGGAACGTATCATTAAAATGCAAAATAGTCTTATTATCACTGTGTCAGTATCCTAGTTCTTGTAGAGTAAGCAATGTTACTGCGTCCTCACTTATGTCTAGCTTTTGATGGTGTCTCATGCTGTTAAGCTAACTGTTAGACTGTTTCGTTTTCCAACTTGATGAGAGAAAGTGATGTTAATTTTAATTGGATTGCTGTATTTCATTACTTGTAAGTTCCACTCTTTGTACTTCTTTTTTTTTTTTTGATGGATTTCATCAGAATCAGCTTCAACTTAAGCTTATAGTGGAGATTCTTCTACAGTTTGCCATACTGTTATATTCACTTATGTACTCTAAGTTTATGTTGAGGTCCTTGAATAAAACAAACAAACAAACAAAGAATTGCATTATTTTTGATACATGAAGCAACCAAATAAGGTAAGTTTTCTATAAAAGACAAAAGTTGAGTATCCTTCCTTCCCTCTCTGTTTACCCTTCTTTTGTCAGTAATGGCCCCTGGATGATCAAATGTGCCACATTATATGTTGGCCAGCTGCCCATGTGCTGTGGTTTGGATAATGAGTGTCAACCAAAGGTCCAAGTGTGAAGTCTGTGGACTTAAGGGAAGTTTATATTATGGGAGCTCCCTAGGCAAGTAGAGAAGGGGGCACATTCTAAAGACACAAAACAATAGGCAGCCTCTCTTTTCAAAACCCAATTTCATTGGTCATGCCTTTGAAGGAGATTTAGTATCCCAGTTTCTCTCTATGATCTCTGTCTTCCATCATGCCCAAGGGGATTAGGCTGTGAGCAGATTGCTCTTCTACATGCATTTGCCTTGACTGGTAGCCCTTGTCTGAAACTCAAAATAAAGAATCCAATTGAATTTAGACTATGACCTCTGGAACTATGACCCAAAATAAATTTATTTTTTCCTCATGAGTTAATTGTCTCAAGTCCAGTATGTTGTTGTAATAATACAGAGCTGCCTAATTATAGCTTGGCTCATATTTCCTACATTCCTTACCTGTATTAAAATTAACCTATTTAACAAGTGATCCTGTTAAACACTGAGAAGAATGTAAACAAAGAGCCCAAATAACTTCCTATGTTTATCTAGCACATAAGCAGCTATGAAGTACATTTAAAATGATCAGTAATTGTGTAGCCCAGAAATAAGCAATCACTGCATTCTATAACTCAGATTTAAGGGTCCAACACTTTTGTCTTTAGTAGCACTATAACTCTTTTAGAAGCAGGTTCATGACATGTAATATTATGAATATATCTAGTACATGAAGTAGACTAGAGATCAGCAGATGTACCTCGTATTGTCATAGGCAGCTAACTTAGATAGAAATATGATAGTCAGTCAGATAGGGCTGACTCCTTGAAGGAGCCAATGCAGAAGAAGGATGCCTTGCAAATGTGGGGGAGACAGAAACCTCCCACCTCCCAGGCACCTCAAGACAAAAGATGAAATGAAGGTACCCACATCCTAAGGATAAACATCAGAGATTGATATTCCAAATAGGTATCCATCACCTTGAGGAAGTCAGAAGGAGCCATTAAACCAACCCCCTGCAGTAAAAGACCCTGTTCTGTATTCATGTCTGCTTGCTAGATGACTGGCTTCTCCATTTGGTCCCTTAATCTCATTGGTTGATTGCAGCTCTGTACCGCTTCATGCCTGCCTTGCGAGTTCCTATTTTCCCCCACCTCGGACC